>JALPVH010000204.1:0-102424 GCA_023242295.1 Diaporthe ilicicola
GAATAAATATTTTAAATTTTGCCCCTAATAAGAATCGCCGGCCGCCGCTTAAGCTTAAGAATAATTCTTTTTATTTACTAATAGTATTTTTATCTTTAGCACATAATTAAATCCGAGAAAACTAAATAGACCATTCTAAAGGGCTAAACGTCTTCTACATTATCTGCTATTTAGTTTTAAACTTTATATATTTCTTTTTTTAGATTTATATTTATATTTATATTTATATTATAATATAAATATAAAATACAAAAATATAAATATAAATATAAATACAAATACAAAATATAAAATACAAATATAAAAATATAAATATAAATATATATATTTATATTTTATATTTTATATTTATATTTTATATTATTTTATATTTTATATTTTATATTTTAAAAATATAAAATATAAAATATATATTACAACTCTGCTATTAGTAGAAAGAAATTCTATAATTATTTATTATTAAAGCCGAAAATAATATTTTACCCTCGGGTTTAAAAGACTCCTTTCTTTAATTAAATAAAAAATAAAATATAGCTATAATAAGCTACGGAATAGAATAAAACGTTATATCTTAAGGGTGCTTAAAAAGAATAAAGGGGAGATAATATTTTCTGCTATAGAATAGGGGCAAAGGTGCCTATTTAAGCTATTAATACCTTAGGGGGTTATAGCGTATGCCACTAACCCTTAAGATAATACGCGCTATAATAAAAAGCTTTATTAATAATATTATTAAATAGCTTTCGGAATAAGTTTATTTATCTTATAAAGTTAAAGTTCTTTAAACGGTTTATAATTAAAATTAAAGTATTTTATAAAGTTTTATTAACCTTTTAATATAAGGCCTTTATTTAAAGTATAAATAAGTATTTATAAAGGTTTACTAGCTTAATAAACTTATTAATAAAGTTAAAATAATAGGTAATCTTTTAAGTTAAAGTTTTAAATTTTTAATAAAATACTATAATAATATTTTTAATAATATAAATAAGATTTAAAAACTTTAATAAATTTTTAAATCTTTACTATCTATATACCTATAGCTCGATACTTATAATAAGTTAAATAAGTAGGTTTAAGCTAAATATAGCTTTAAATTAAGCTATAATCTTCTTAATAGCGGTATATATATATATATAAATATTACCCCCGAGATAAAAAGCGGTAAAAAGAATTTTATTAATAGGGTTAGAAAGTATTACCGAGTTAAAAGCGAATTTAATATAAATTAAGGATTATTAATTAATATATTTCTTTTAATAAAGGCTAAAATTAGTTTAGCTATTAGTAAATAAGGGGGGATTTACTATATAAGGCTTATAATATATAAAGGCTAATAGAGCCGATAAGGTAATAAAGAAATTATTAAATATTAAGGCTAAGAGGGTTATAATATAAAAGCGTTTAGCTTTAATAATATAAAGGCGTTTTAATTTAATAATATAGAGGCGTTTTATCTTAATAATATAAAAGTATTTTGCCTTTATAATATAATAGGCCTTTACCTTTATAGCTTAAAAGTGTTTTATTATAGCTATATAAAAGTTTTCTAATTTAATAGTATATATTTAAAGTTAGCTAAGCTTTATAGTATTAGCTTAAAGGCGGTTATTAATAAAGCTAATAGCTTTTTTAAAATAATAATAAGCATTTATCTTTTCGGATTTATTAAGCTAGCGGAGGATAATAAAAAAGTTATTAAATAAAATAGCGAGAAGTTTTATTATTATAGGGAATATATAAAATAATAGAGGTTTAAGGCCTAATTAGCCTTAATTTTTAAGGGTAAATATAAAAAAAAGGTATTAAGTTTAAAAGATTAAGCTAAAATATAGTTTCGATAGATATATAGATAGGGTAAAATAGTTTTTTAATTTAGGGTAAGGATAAAATATCGGGTTTAAATAGTTTAATAAATAAAGGTAAAGTAATTTTTAAGTTAATCTATTTTTTATAAATATAATAAACTATTACGGTATATTATAATATATATAATAAGAATTTATTATTATATAAAGAGAAAGAAATTAAAAGGTTTATAAGTTATAAGTAAACTTATAGTGTTTATATAGCGGGCTATAAGAGTGGGTACCGTGATATATACTTAAATAATAAGCGGAAATAGTTTTTATTGCAGCTTACGGGATTGCCCAGATACTTTAACTATAAACAAGACGATTTAGTGCAATTATGTGTTGCAAGTGACTATTGGCCCGAGCTATTATAGGAAAGTTTTGCGCCGTTGCTATTAGATAGGTTTATAACTGCTTGCAGGCGCGGTTGCCGTCCACCTATATAGTATAAGCGGGGCAAATATAGTATATAAGCTATACTATTAACTTTATACCTAAATATCTTAATACCTAGCTATTTATATCGATAAATAAAGCTATTATTAAATTTAAATTAATTAAAAATATTTATATATTTTTTTTTAAAGAAAATATATAAAATTAAAAGATATAGCGATATTATTCTATATAAAGCCTTTTAAGCAATATCTTTATAATCCCCTTACTTACCTTTTATATTAAAAGGGGCTTAAGGCTAGGATTTATTAACTATTTACCCATTTTAGCTATAATTAACTTTAAACTATATTAAACCTTTAATCGCTTATAATCGCTTTTATTAAGCCTACCGACCTTTATATCCTTTATAATAATACTATTATAAAATATTATAAAAATAATAAAAATTTAATTAACTAATTAAATATTTAATATTTCTATTATTAAAAATATTAGTTTTATACTTTTTTTTATTAAAATTAACCTTTTATATAATAAATAGCTAACTTTTTTATATAGGGCTAACCTATTTTAAAGTTTATTAAAAAACTTATATTTATACTTATACCTTTATTTATTATATAATATATAAGCTTATAATACCTTTAATAATAATAAGTAATTAATTTATTTAGAAATATCTATAATTTTTTATTAAGCTTATAATTTCTTATTATTTTTATAATAATTATTAATTTAATAGTTAAAAAAGCTTTATTTAAATACATTTAAGCCGATATATTAATAATATATAGTTAACGCTATACCTTTTAAATAATAATTTCCTTATAAATCGTTATAAATAAAAAAACTTTTTTTATTATATATTTTATATTTACTTTATTATATTTATAGCTATATTTAAGCTTTCCGGTATTATTTATAGCTAATAATAGCTATACCCTTTTTATCTTTAAGCTAATTAACTTTAAAAATTTATTTCGGAATAATATTAAAAAGTTTTAAAATAATTATTATAAGTATAAGGTTTTTTTAAAAATAAAGTATATCTTTCTATAATATTTTAGCTTAAACCTTAAATATATACCGGCCGGCCGGGTTAATAATATCTTTAATATATAAATCTTAAATAACTTATTATTTAAAAGGGCTAATAATTTTAATAAGAATATTATTAACTTTAATAATAATAAGGTTAATAAGTATTTTTATTAAAATAATTATTTAAAGCTATAATAAAACTATATTTATTTAAACTTTAATATTTATAATAAAGTTAATAAGTTAGCTATTAATATTAATACTAATATTAATATTAATAGTAATTTTAATAAGATATCTTTTTTTTATAACCCTTATATAAATAATATTATTTAATATTTATTATACTTTAAGTTAAATTAGCTAGCTGCTATTATTTTACCTTTATTTAAGTTAAGTAAAGCTAATAAAATTAAAGTTAAATTTAAAGATATTTATAAGCTTTAGCTATATAGCTTTAATAGCTAGCCCTTTAATAAAGTATTGCTTATAAACTTTAACCTAAGAATATACTTTAATATTACTAATTTATAGAAAATTAACGTTTTTTTTAAATTTTTTTTCTTACCTTTAATAAAAACTTTAGCTTAATATATTAATATATTAACTATTTTATTTATTTAAGTTCCCCTATTAAGCTAGAACGATAATAAGTATTTAAGAAGAATAAGGCATAATATATCTTTTAAATTAATATAATAGGTTTTGCTATATAGAACTTTTTATAGTAACTTATTAATCTGCTTTTATAAGCCTATTTATAGTTAGAAGCCGCCATTCTACGCTAATAGCTATAGCATTAGGCCGCGCCTAGTCTGTTTACGCCAATGCTGTTAATAAGCTATTAGCCTTAATATAAACCGGTCTATTAAGGTTAAAGCTATTGCAGGCTGTAAGCTAGTTTAACGCCGTCAAGCATTATGCGAAAGTGCTATTGCTATATAACTTAGGTATAAGTTACTCGAAATAAGCAATATTAAAAAGCCGCTATTACTCTAACTAAGGTTCTAGCTCTGCTTAAATATATACCTATCACAACCTTTTCCGCTATATTATAAGACTACTCGAAAGCAATCATTTAGCCGAAACCGAGATAACTGTTAGTTAAGCTTAAACCACCATTTATATACGCTAGGTAAGGCCACTATATTCCATTATCTAGATATATAGATCTAATAGCTCTATAGCTATAGAAATAAACTTTATTTATAATAAGCAAATTTTTACCCAGATAAGAAGTTTTCTTATTAAGGTAAAGAAGTGTAAAGATAAGAATCCTTTCTTATTCTTATAAATTAATATATTTATTAGCACTTTAAAGATATATAAGGTTTATTTTAAAGAAATAAATAAGTTTATCGCTTATAAAGTAAGGATAAATAAGCTAAATGGAAAAAGGGAGGTTAATCGTTTAATACGCTTCTTTAAGAAGGTTTACCTTTTATTTAAATAGATTAGAGAGATAAAGCTTAGTTATAGAAATGCAATATAATTAAATAAAATTTAGTTTAAAAAAATATAATTATAGGTCTTTTAACCTTATACCCAGAAAGGATATATATATATTAATATATACTTTTATTTTATTTAAAACTTAAATATATAAAAAAAAGATTTATACTTTTAATAATAATATAATATTTATATTATTAAGTTATATATCTTTTTAAGTATTATTATTTATTTAAGCTTTTATTTTAAAAATAAAATTAATTAGTTTTAAGTTAAATTATTATATTTCTATTTAATTTACCCTTTAAAGCGTTATATAGCTTATAACCGCTTTTAACTATTTTTCCGGTTTTTTTATATATAATACTTAACGTTATAATAAAATATTAATTTATTTATAAGGGTTAATTATTTAATAATATAAATTTAAATTATTAATTAATAATTATAGTAGCTTAATATATTATTTATAATTAATAAAGCTATTTATAAATTCTTTAGCTATAATTAGTATAAGCTATAATTTCTTTATAAGCTTATTAAAGTTAGCTTTAAAATATTTTATTTAAGCTAATATAAATATATATTTAACTTTACTTTTATTAGTTAAAGCTTATATATTATTAATATACTTAATAAGTATTATTTAAATTAGCTAAAATATATTATTAATATAATGCTAACTTAACGCTATATATAATAGCTTTATAAGGTTTTATTTAAGCCGTTATCGGGCTATTTATAATATTATTTATTTATTAATAACCTTTTTCCTATATAGCTTTTTATAAATTCTCTTTATAAAATTAGTATTATTATATTTAGTATTATATAAGTTAACTTAATAAGTATTTCCGCTTATTTTACTTATATTAAAAGGGTATAGAATAATATATTATAAGGTAAAACTCTTTTAATATTTACCTTTAACTATAAATTTATAAAGATTATATAAAAGAATAATATTATAGTTTTTTTTATTAGCAATATTTTTTTTAACTTTAAAAAACCTATAATTAAATAATAGAAAATAGCTTAAGCCTTTATTATAAAAAAAAAGCCTTTCCTTTATATTATTTTCGGTAATTAAGTAAAGGTATTATTATTTATTTTATTAATTATCGATATATATAATTAATAAATAAATAATATAAATATTATTAATCCCTCCTAAGTATAAAGTTAAAAGACTTATAATTATATTTTTTTTTTAAATTAAATTTTATTTAACTATATTATATTTCTATAATTAAGCTTTATCTATTTAAATAAAAGGTAAACCTTCTTAAAGAAATATAATAAATAATTAACCTCCCTTTTTCTATTTAACTTATTATTTATCCTTATTTTATAGGCGATAAACTTATCTATTTCTTTAAAATAAACCTTATATATCTTTAAGATAATAATAAATATATCGATTTACTTAAATAAAAAAAAGTTCTTATCTTTATACTCCTTTACTTTAGTAAGAAAACCTTTTACCTAAGCAAAAATTTACTTATTATAAATAAAGTTTATTTCTATAGCTGCAGAGCTATTAGATCCACACATCCAGATACTATACTTAGTAATAGAATATAGTGGCCTTACCTGGTTATAATCTATTCTAACCGCAGCTATAAACTCGCTTAATGGGCGTATATAAATGCTAGTTTAAGCTTAACTAGCAGTTGTCTCGGTTTTAGCTAAATAATTACTTTCGAGTAGTTTTACAGAAAAGGTTATATTGTTTAGTTTCGCTAGATAAGTATATATTTAAGCAGAGCCAGAACCTTTAAAGTAATAGCGGCTTTTTAACATCGCCTATTTCGAGTAACTTATATTTAAAGGCTTAAGTTATACAGCAATAGCACTTTCGTATACTAATAATGCTTAACGGCGTCAGACTAGGTTGCTTACAGCCCGCGATAGCTTTAACCTTAATAGGCTAATAGCTTATTAAAAGCACCGGCGTAAACAGGCGCGGCCTAATACTACAGCTACTAATGCAAAATAGCGGCTTTTAACTATAGATAGGCTTGTAAAAGATTAATAAGTTATTATAAAAAGTCCTATATAGTAAAACCTACTATATTAATTTAAAAGATATATTATACCTTATTCTTCTTAAATACTTATTATTATTCTAGCTTAATAAAGAAACTTAAATAAATAAAATAGTCGATAAATATTATTAATTATTATAAGTTATTTAGCTAAATTAATAGATATTAATTTTATTATAAGCTAATTTAAGCTATTATCTTTAATTTTTTATTTAATATTATTATTATTAATTATACCCTTTTTATTTATAAAATTAAATAAAACTTTTAGCTTATTAGTAAAAAGCTATAATATATATAAGGTAACTTTAAGAAAGTATTATTTAAGTAATTAATAGTTAAATTCTATATTTAAGCTATATAGTAATATAAGCCTATTATAAATTAAATTAAATAAAATAGCTTTTAAGCGTTTAAGTTAATTATAGCTAATTTTATTATAAATTATACTTTATTACATTAAATATATTATAGCTATTAAGTATATAAAGTATATAGTTTATAATTTTAATAAGCTATTAATTAATTATATAATTATTAACGGTAAAAGCGGTATATAATATAATGTTATAATAAATATATTAATAATTAAAGTAACCCTATACTATTTTATTTTAATAAAAACTACTTTATATTATAATATTTAGCTATTAATATTATTTCTAACCTTATTTTTAATATAAACTTAAGTTTTTTATTTATAATTATTAATAATATTAAAAAAGATAATTATTTTAAGCCGGTTATATTAACTTTATAACGGTAATAGCTATATTTAATATAAAAAATATAAGTATATTAGCGGTAACTATTAGTATTATTAATATTTTATAGCCCGGCTTTATAGGGTATTTAAAATTAAACCCGGTATAAAAACTATAAGTGTATTAATAATAGCTGCCGGTATTATTAATACTTTATAGCTTAGCTTTATAAAGTATTTAAAATTAAACTTAATATAAAAGCTTAAGCGTATTATTACCGCTTAATAATCTTTTTAATATATTAAACTATTAAATAAAAAAGAGAATTATAATAAAAAAAAGAGTTATAATAAAAAGGAGAATTATAATAAAAAAAAGAATTATAATAAAAAGGAAAATTATAATATAAAGAAAAATTACTGCTAATCTTTAAGCTATAGCTAGCTTTTAAAAAAAAATATCTTTTTAAAGATTAACTTTATTTATTAGCCTATATAATAATAATATTTATTTATTAAAAACTATTATTTATAAATAAATAATATATTTAAGCTAATTATAAGCTATAGTAATAATTATTATAATAAGTTTTTAAAAGATAATAATATTAATATTTCGATATAATTAAAAATAAAGCTAAATTTAAATAATTTATATTTAAAAATATATATTATATATTATTACTTTTAACCTTATAATTTTATTTTTAATTTAATTAAATAAAAATATTATTAGGCTATTTAATAAAAAAAGGCTATTATTATTAAAAATTAATAAGATAGCTACTTTTTAAGGTAATATTATAGCTTTTTTTTATTACTTTTAAAACTAACTTATAAGTAAATTAAATCTATAGCTATAATATAATTAATATATAAAGATAATAATAAAAAGATATTATATTATATTACTATTATATTATAATACCTTTATTTATTAATAGTTTTATATTATTTATATTAGCTATATATATAATAATAATAAGGTAATTATAAAGCTTTTACCGGTATTAAGTTAACTTTATTTAGGCTATATAATATTAATAATTATATATTATAAGGATTATTTTTATTAAATAAGGTATTTAATTTTACCGATTAGGGGTAAGAAAAATACTGTTAATTAATTACTTTTTCTAGAAGCTTTTTTCTGCTTATATTGCTATAGAATTTGCTATACCTCGGAGAATTCTAATTAATGCAATCCCTAACGATAGCAACCGCGCCTGTAAGCAGATAACCGCTATTTGGTCTTAACTTTCCAACCGAGTCATGGAATTAAATCCGGTTCTGGTCTAATATCAAAACAAACTATTACTCGAACCTAGGAATCCAAACCAAGATTCAACAGATATGAGATCAAGTTATTGCACATAATCTTCACTGCCGACTCTTCTGTCTCGAATTTAAAGCATTGTCCATCAATAAAAATTTCACTTCTATTGTACATAAAGACATCTTTGCCAAGAACCATGCAAGCCGAATTCACAAATTGTCGAGGATACCAAGAGAAGAGGGGCTATGCAGACAAGAATCAATACAACATCCGAAGCACAATTGAATATTTACAAGCATCCAAGTTGACCTCACAAGTGCGACTTGCGTAGCGAGAGAGAGACTCGTATATATAATCCCGGCAAGCTTTAAACAGAAAAGCTCGCCAGACGCTACTCTTACGAAAACCACTTGGTTTATAACCCTCGCTCAAACGAAGGCTGCCTCTGGTCGGCCCCCGAAATCGACACAGTGTCCATCTTCAACGACTCAGGAGAGCGAACCTTGTCGCCCAGCTCAACCTCGCTCTCGTTCCGGACCTGCGTGCCCGCCTTGGTGCTGAACAGGGACCAGTTGGTGCTTTTCTTGTTGGACAGGCCGCTCCTGGCCCACCGCGACGACCCCTGAGACGCGTAGCCGGAGCGCTTGACGGCGGTCGACCCGGCCAGCGCGGACGACGACGGCGACTTCCTGCGCGTGAGCAGCATCCGGATGGCGGGCAGGCTGGTGACGATCATGGAAACGCCGCATTCGAGGCCGGACCAGATCAGCGGCCCAGTGTAGTCGCGCGACGGGTTGTAGGTGCTCGCGAACTTGACGATGGAGCCGAGGCGGATGCAGCTGGTCAGCAGGATGAAGAAGCCCAGGCTGAACATGATGCCGACGTCGACACGCTGCCGCAGCCCGGTGTTCAGGTTCCAGAGATGGGGGAGCGGCACTAGGTAGTATGTAGGCCCAGGAATTACCCACCTATAGGTACCTATAGGTACCCATATACAGACCCCGGGTCCTAATTACCCACTTACGTAAGCAATTACCTATAGGTACCCGGTTATCTATAGGTAATCTTTAAATAATATATTATAAAAACTCTTTTAATATATTAAGCTCTTTATAACTATTAATAAAGGATATTATAAAATATCCTAATTATTATCCTAATCTTAAATACCTTTATTATAAAGGATTTTATAATTTCTAATATTTCTAACTCTTTTCTAAGAAAACCGTTCTTATATATAGGCCTCCTCTTTATTATAATTTAGCTCTGCCTTATCTGCTATTCTTTATATTCTATACTAATTCTATATATTATACCGGATAAGAATATTCCTTTCCTCTTATTTTTTTAGCTGTTTACCCTAAGCTATATTAATTTAACTATCCTTTTAAGCTTATATAATTTAAAGATTAACTACCGAAATAGTTAATTTCTTACCTATAAGATTATAGAATTAAAAAGTATATATATCCCGAAAAGCTTATTAGGTTTTCTTAAGTCTTTTAATATAATAACTACTATATTAAAAGTCTTCTAATTTCTAATAAAGCTTTTTAACCTTTTTACTATTAATATAGAATATAAGGGAAGCTTTAATATTCTTAACTATAAAAGAATATTAGTTATTATTAAAAAGATTATCTGTAAAACTTTATATATATTTAAGTATAGCTATAAATAGGAAAGCATTAAAGATATCTATAGCTATATTTACTATATATAGAAAAAGTTATTTATTTTAACGCTAAAATTCTAATACCGTTTAATATTATAACTTTATTATTATAATATTAGTTATTATTATTACTAGTTTATTATATACTTATTAGTATTAAAAAACTTTTAAAGCTTTTAATCTATAATCTAAGTATATAATATTATAGTATTATATAGCTTTATTAGGCTACTTAAGACTTCTTTAATAAAATTCCGATAAAGATTTCTAAAGAAGAATTCCGATAAATACTTTAAAGGTAGGTAATACTTAAGGTATTCCTTTTTAAATAACGTCTTATACTTATTTTTTACCCTTTTAATATTACCCTAAATCTTAAATTAATTAAATATATCCTATCGATAGTTATATATCCCTTTAAAAGGTAATAAAAAAAGAATTATAAAAGTAAAAACCTTTTTTAAATCGATAAACTTTTTAATATATACTTATACTTTCTTATAAGCCGTAATAATACCTAATAAATATTGCTTTATAATATAATTGCCTATCTAAAACCTAGCTAAATAAAGCTAACGAAAATTATTTAGCCTTTTAAGAATAAAGCTAAAGCTAGGTAATACTATATTAAATAAAAATTCTATCTTATTTCTAAACTTAATAATAAGGAAAGAAATTAAAACTATATACTTAATAAGGCTACCTAAAAGGTTCTAATTTATTTCGGTAAAAATATAATAATTTAAGCAATTAAGGTTACCTTTATCTTATTCTTTTTTAATATATTCTTTAATAAAGGCCGTAATTATATATTATAGCTTTCTTATATAAATAGAAATACTTATTATTAAGCTCTATTTTATATAAATATTAAGAGTAAGCTAAAGTATTTAATTATTATTTTTATTATAATCTTAATAACGTTTCTATAGGTATTTAAAGCAACTTTATTTACTAAAATTAGTATTAATATATATAGTAAGCTAATAAATCTAAATTAAATATATTAATATATAATGCAATTAAGATAGGGATTAGGATAATAATATATATAAAATAACATTTAACTATAATCGCCTTTACTACTATTTAATATCCCTAAAATAAAGGTTTTTAGATTCTTTAGCCTATATTACTTAATCTTAACTCTTATCTTAGCCTTTAAGATATTTATCTCTTTATAAAATACGCCCTTACTAAGCTATAAAAAGTAGCTAGTATAAGGAATTTAATATATTATAGAAATCTGCCTCTCGGGAGGTAAATCTATATTAATTACCTATATTATACTAAATATAGAAAAATTCTTTATATTATCGCCTATAATAATAAATATCTATAATACTAATCCTAAATTTTAAAATATTGCTATTATAAGCTATATTATTATCTGCTTAGATAAGGATTTATTATATAACTTAATATCGATAAGTATATAATAAAAATTTTAATCCTTATCGATAAAAGTAATAATAATGCCTTAAAGTAACTATTTAAAGGCTTTATAAAACTAACTATTAATAACTTAAAAAACCTTAGTATTTAATCTCTTTAATAAAAAAACCTACTATATACTTATCTCGGTAAGCTAGCTTAAAACCTTATATAAGGTTTTTAAATTAAATCTTTTATCGATAAATAAATTATTAAGGGTATATTATTATATAAATATAGGATCTTTACCGGTATTTATACCCTTTCCTATAGCAATAAGCATTTTAATAAGATACTTTTATTATTATTAAGGTATCTAAATTACTATAAAATATAGCTTAACTTATAATTTAATTAAAATATTAATTAAGATAAGATAGCTATAAATATAAGCTTACTAATTTATTATATTTACTTTTTTAAAATTCCTTTAAATCTAGCTTAATAGTAACTTCTAGGTTTTTAATACTAAAAGATAAGTTTTAAGCAGTATTAGCTATTAAATAAATATATCTTATAGATTTAAAATACTTCCTTATAAAAGATATTCCTTAATTTAGGAAAAAGGGATATATTAAGGCAGTACTATAAACCTTATATACTATTACTAGATATCCCTTAATAATCCGGGCACCTTAATTAAAATTTAGCTAAATATTAAAACTTTTTTAATTTTTATTAAAAAAATAGGCTTAAATATTAAGCTGCTTTTCTCTTATCCCTTTATTAGGTTATTATTAATAGTTTAAATATAGCTGCAGGTAAAACTATTATAGAAAAGCCTTAATATATTTTATCTTAAAGTAATATATATCATTATTAATACCGATAGTAGATAACTATAAGAAAAAGGATTAACTCTCTAATTTATTAACTACTTAAATATTTAATAATAAATTATCGGATAAAGGATAAAAACTGTTTATATTTAATAAAGATCTGCCTAGTATAGATAAGTTTTAACTACTGCTATTAGCTTTTAAAAATAAATCTAAAAATAAAAAGAATTAGCTTAATATCTCTAATAATAAAAAAGATATAAAAGATATAAATTAAGATTAAGATAAGAAAATAAAAAAATTAGAAAGTAAATTAGAATAGATAAAGCTATATTAATACTATATACTATGCTATCTAATAAGCGATAAGGATTTAATATATAAACTAAAACTTAAAAACCCTGTATAGATAAATAAATATATAAATCTTCTTCTCTTACTATTTATTAACCTTCCCTTTAATTAATTCTTTTCTTTATTTTATTAATATAATACTTTTCTACTTATTATACTATATTTATTAAATACTAAAAGCCTATTTAATTAAATAATAGATAAAGATAAAGAGTTTAATAAACTATAAGATAATCTAGCTGATTTACCTATATAGCTATTTATTAAGAATATTAATAAGATTTTAAAAATACTAATTAAATAGCAAGCTATACCTTCTATTATTATATAGCAGAGTAAAAAGGCTAAAAAGGTATAGAAAGCTCTAAAGAAAACTATAGCTAATAAGTAAAAGCTAGTAAAGAAAATCCTAATTTAGGGAAATAGTTATAGAAGGATAGTAGCAATAAAATAAGGGGTTAAGCAATAAATAAGGCCTTAAGTAAGGCTTAAATATAAGTATAACCTTAATTAGGATAGTAATTAAGATATATATTAATAGATATATAGATACTACTTTTAAGAAAATATAAAAACTTTAATAAAATATTAAACTTATTATCCTATTTACCTTATTTAGCTAAGTTATATATAAGATTACTTAAAATATATCTAGTAATCTAAAATAGTAATAGGAAGTAATTATTAAGCTATAAAAGAAGGTAAAAAAGTATTTAACTACCCTATTTAATAGTAAATATATAAGTTAAATAAATTATTATAAATATAGCTAACTAGACTATAGCAGGGCTTTATTATACCCTATATATAAAAAGGGTTACGGTTTTTCTTAAAGACTTTTAATTAATAAAGCTATTAAGCTAAAAGCTTAATAAGTAAAAGATTTTATAAAATAGAAATTAAAAACTAGTATATTAATATAGCTTAATTTAAGTAAAACTACCTAGGCTATTATTATATTCCTATTATAAAAGATACTATTAAAACTAGCTAACTAAATATATCCGGTTTAAGCTTAAGTGCTATCTAATACTATAAACAAGAATTAATCTTGCTATTACTATTATATTATCTTAAAGGTTAATAGCATACACCACAACCCCCTAAGGTACTAATAGCTTAAATAGGCACCTCCGCCCCTATTTTATAGCAGAAAATATTATCTCCCCTTTATTTTTTCTAAGCATTCCTAAGATATAACGTTTTATTTTATTCCGTAGCTTATTATAGCTATATTCTATATTTTATTTAATTAAAGGAAGGACTTCTTTAGATTTAAAGGTAAGGTATTATTCTTAACTTTAATAGTAGATAACTATAGGATTTTTTTCTATTAATAGCGCTAAATACTATATAATAAGTATTATTAGTATATAAGGAATTTTATAATAATAATATTAATAGACTTTATATAACAGGGATAATAAAAGATTTTTAGGTATAGGTTTTATTAATTACCGAAATAAAGGGGTAGCTAAACCGTAATAAGAAATACTTATCTAAAACCTATACTAATTAAAATATAAATTAGCAATTTAACTTTATAATAAATACCGAAATAAAAGAGAATATAAATATTTCTTAAAAAAAGGCGCTAGCTATAAGGTATATATAGCCTTATAAGTTTATATACCTAAATAATAGGGCTAATATTATATTAGGTTATTAGAAAATAATATAATACTTTAGTTATAAACTTTTTTTTAAAAAGATAGCAGATAATATTTAAAAGGTATTAATTATTATATAGATATTTCTACTATTTATTATTAAATATTTAGTAAATCTAATATTCTAAATATAAAATAAAGCTTATAAAAGCCTTATATCGGTAAAATTAATATTAGCATTACTTATACCTATAATAAATCTAAATTTAGCTAAGGATATATTTAATATTAAATAAGAAAAGGTATTAATTAAATAAGTATAATAACCGCTAGATATAAATAAAGGTAGATATTAATATAAGGTAAAATATAAAGCCGCTATAGCTGCTATAGCTAGCTTTTTAACTATAATATTAGTAATATTAATAATACCGCTATTATCGAATAATTAAAAATCTAATTTAATAATTATTAAAAAAGGGAAATATAATATATCTACCTTATAATATTAGGCTATATAAATACCTATCTAGGAAAAGGTATTAAAGCTTATTAATTTTTTTAATAGCTTTAATATTATCGATTATTTTAAATAATATAAATTTATTAGAAAAGCTTTTAATATTCCGGATAAATAAATATTAAAAATATTTAAGGGTATAATTAAAAATACCTTTATAGCTGCTAAATTATAAATATTTACTATTAGCGTAATAACTTAGCCTAAATAAAAAAAGCGGCTTTTAAAGTTATATAAAGATAAGGATATTACTTAACTATATACCCTTAAATAGTAACTTTAGTATACTTTTAAAAATATTATTATTATATTAGCTTAAAACCTATAGAAGAATATCTTATAATTTAATTAAATTTTTAATAAAATAGGAAAATAAAAGATTTATAAAATATAAAACTTTTAAAAAAAGCTGCTAATAATTATAATATAATATATCCGGATAAATTATAATATTATAGCTAAAAAGATAATAGAAAAAAAGTAGCCGGTATTAATAAAGATTTTTTTATAAATATATAAAAATATATAGGGAAAAAAGAAATAAAATTAAAAAGCTAAAAGTATTAATTTCTAAATAATATATAACCTTATCTAATAGTAATAATTTTAATAACTTTAATCTTTAAATAATAATATATCTTCTAAATATTATAATATCTTAAGCTTTACTTTATAATATCCCTATACTTAATAGCCGTAAGAGATAGGTTATCTGCTTATAAGTTAACTATATTTAATGCCTTAAGGTTTCGGGTTTATAAGGGTACCTTAATATTAAGCGCTTAGGCTATTTTTTAATATTAACTTTATATAACTATTAATATTTAAAAGCTATAAACTACCTTATTAAGCAATTTTATAAATATAATAATTTCTATTTAGTTAAATAAATATCGGGTAATTTAATTAAGCTTAATAAATATAGCCGTTTTAAATTTAGCCTTAAAAGGCTAAGCCGAAACCGGTTATAATAGCGGCCCTTAAATAAAGCTTAAAAAAAGCAATATAGATAGATAATAATATAGCTATTAAAAAGCTAGCTAATAACCTATAAGCCCTATAAATTAATAATTATATTATTTAATATACTTTTAATAATATAAAGAAGATCTTATATTATTAACTTAAAAATAAAATTTAGTTTAATTAAGGTTATTTTATACCTATATAAAAATAATAAATATCGGGTATTATTTTAGTATTAAATAATATCTTTATAGCTACCTATATAAGTCTTAATTTAAATAACTATAATATTATAGAATTCCTAGCTAAATATAAAAAAGAATTTTAAGGGTTTTCGGAAATTAATAAATTTTATAAGGATAGTATATAGTAATACTACTATAGCTATAGCAATATTAAATACTTAGCCTATATATATAAGCCGCTTAAGATACTATAGGCTAAGGGCTTAATTTATATAAAAGATATAGCTAAAATTAAATACTAGCTAGAAACTTATAAGAAGGTTTAAGCAGAAATAGTATAACCCCTTAATACCTATATAATATAGATATATAGAAATACCTTAAATATTAGCCTTTAGAGATATATCTATATAGTACTTAAGTTATTACTTAGAAATGGAATTTAAGAGCCTTATATTTAAAAGTATAAGGCTTTAAAGGAAAAAGACCTATAATTTATTAGTAATATTAACTTATATTTTAATAAATTAACCTATAACCTTATATAATCTAAAAGGAGCTAATATAAATTAAAAGTGGCTATTTTATAGGCCGATAAATCTTATTTAGCTGCCCTTAACCCTTATATATTAACTATAGATTTAAAAGCGATATTAATTATAGTTAAAAAGCTATAGGTTATAAGTATCGGAATTTCTAAAGTAAACGATTAAGCTTTAAAAAGATAATAAGGTTTAAAAAGAAATACTATATTTATAAAGATAGCCCCGGATTTCGATAAAGATAAACCTATTTAAAAGCTTAAAACTTAAAAAAAGGTAAAACCTTAACCTAATATAAAATCTAAAAAGGAAAACCTTAGCTAAATTTTATTAAACTAATACTTTAAGACCCTTAAAGGGTATATATAGGATAAGATACTTCGATTATAATTAGATTTTAAAAGCTAATTAATAAATTATATTTATTTTATTTAAAATAATATTAAAAAGGTTATTTATATTAATTATAAAGTATTAGCCGATAAGATATATAAAAAGTAAAAGAGTAATATTAAGCTTATTATTTTAATTTTAAAATACGGTAATTTTAATAATTAAGTAATATTAGATTTTCTTATAAATAAGGGGATAGCTAAAATCTATAATATAACCGGGTTAATAAGGATTATTAAAAATAATAAGTTAAATAATATTCTTTTAAATAGCCCTATTTACTAACCGTTAATAGATAAGCAATATTAATATATAAAAAAGGCTATTAAGTTAGGACTTAAAGATAATAGTTTAAAGAAATCAAAATTATTATTTAAAGGGTTTAAGCGGCTTTTCGATATATATATTTCTATTTAATTATAAGTTTCGGTTATTAAAATATATAATACTATTAAATAGGCTATTAAGTATTTAATACTAAACTTTTAAATAGCTATTATTATAAAAAGTAGTTATACCTTAATTAGTTATTTAATACTTTAATTAAAAAGCTAAAAAAATCGCCCTTTTTTAGCTATATTAAATATTAAAGCTAAGCTAAATATTATTAGCCTTAGCCTATATACCGAGTTTATTTTTATATTTTAATTTATACTTATTATATTAAAAATATATAATAAAGAAATAATTAAGTTATTAGGGTTATTAGCTATCGATATTTATATTAAAGGCTATAAAAAATAAGTTTTATTTTATATTATAGATAATAAAAAAGCTAAACCTAATAATAAGGTTTTACTCGGTATATTATTCTTTATTTAAATAAAGATAATATTTTATTATAATATTAATAGCATCCTTAAGGCTAGCTTTCTTTATAGCGGAGTATAGCTAATTATAATAGTTAGTAAGCTTAATTAATTAGAAGATTAATTTTAGGTATTTTATTTAAAAAATTAAATCTTAACGGCTTATACCGGAAATGCTAAGCTATTAGTTAAAAAGTAGTTTCTAAATAGCTAAAACCTTATTTAGATAAGGGTAATTAGCCTATTCTATTATTATTAAATTTTAATATTTATTTATTTATTCCGGCGTTTATAGAGTTAATAAAAAAGTAATTATATAAAGCCTATAAAGGGGCTTTAGTTAATAATTTAGTTATTTACTTTTATAATAAATATTAAGTTTTAAGCCGGCTATTATTATTATTATTTAGGGAAAAAAAGGTATCGGATAAAAAGGAGATTATTAAAGCTATTAATATACTATATAAAATTATAAAGCGGAAAATTAAGCTTATTAATAACTTTAACCCTGATAAATTAGTATTAAAAGGTAATATAGGGTAGAAATCTTATTAATTTAAAGTAATAAAGGATATTTAGGCTAAAACGTTACTAAATAAATATAATAAATAAATTAAGCTTAAATTTTCGGATATTCCAGCTAGCTTTAAACTTATAAAGAATTATTAAAATATTATAAAAGCCGATAATTATAAAGGTTTTTCTAAAGAAAAATTAAATCTTTTTTATTATATAATGCTAAATAGGAAGAAAATATTAATTTAAAAATAGAATAATATTAATAAGATAATTCCGGAAATAATATTATTTTAAAAGATATAAACTATATTATATAAAGTATTCTAATTATAAAATATTTTAATCCCTTATACTTTTCGGAATAAGGTTATTTTTTTATTTAAAAACTATATTTAAAAGGGAGTAATTAAGAAAAGCTATATATTATATAGAAATAAATAGTTTTTAATATTTAAAAAGGATAAAGGCTTAAAGCTTATTAATAATACTTAAAAGTATAATGCCTTTATTATTAAAAATGCCTTTATATTATTTATAGCGGATTAGTTTATTAAGGAGTTTAATATATATAAGGTTCTTTTATTATTTAACTTTTTTTTTAAATATAATTAAATTTAGCTTTATAAGAATAGTTATAATATAATAATATTTACTATATTAATTAAGCTATTTAGAATATATAGATTACTAATAAATATAATAAATTTAGTGGTATAATTTATATACGTAATAATACGCCTGCTATATAATTTTATTCTATATATCTATTAGGTATTTCTAAATAATATTACGGTTAAAGGACCGAATTTTATATATAGTAATAAAGAAGTCTTAAAACTTTTAAATATTTATTACTATATTTTTAAATATATTTAAAACCTTAATAAAGTTCTCCTTAATATAAAGCTTATAAAAGTAATAATCTTAATATTTAAATTAAAGTAATATAAAAAGTATATAAATATTATCGGGTATCTTTACGGTATAGATAAATATAGCCTATAGGATAAAAAGATCGGTAAAATATAGGGGTAATTTTATTATATATCTATTAAGAATATATACTTATTTTTTAATATAGTAGTTTATTATAATTATTAAGTTTAAAACTTTGCCGGTATTATATAACCGCTTTATAACCTACTTAAAAAAGGCATAAAGTTTATATAAAAAACTATTAAATAAGAATTAATAAATACTTTAATATAGGCAATCTTAATAAAGCTAATATTAATAGCTATTAATTATAATTTAAAAGTAAGCGAAATTATCCTTATAATAGATATAAGCTTTATTAGATAAGGAGGTATTCTTATATAAGTTATCGATAATTACTATAAGCTAGCTAAATATATTAGTAATATATAGATTAAGGCTAAACGAAAATATAACGCCTATAAAAAAGAATATCGAGCCGTTTTATATATATTCCGTAAGCTATAAATATAGCTTTTTAAATATTATTTTACCTTAAAGATTAATATTAAAGTCCTAATAGACTAGATTAACGGCGGGATATTAAATATTTTAAATACCTTAATTAGCCGATAAGTATTTATAATTAAAGCTTTTAATTTTTAATTAAAGTATATTTTTAGCTTAAAGAACCCTATTATAAATATTTTATTATATTTACTAAATTTATTTCTACCGGAATAAAACCTAAAGGAAAACCTTAATAATTAGTATAATATATAGATTAATAATTTCGAATTTATAACGGGGTAAGGTATTAAATAAAATTTAATATCTATCCTTAACCTAAAGCTAAAGTAGTCCGTTAAGTTTCTATAAATTATAGATTATCTAATCCAGGTAAAGCTTCCAAATTATATAATATCTAAATAGGCTTAAGTATTTTAAAAAGAAGCTAAATAGTTTTAAGTTATTAGCAATATACTTTAGCGTTTACCGGAAAGGTCCTAGCCTAGGAGATAAATAGTTAATAATATAAATCTTTATAAAAAAATTATCTGCGGATATTATAATATTATAAGATATAAAGGAAAAGATGCTATAATCTTAAAGGTATAGCGCCTTTACTATTAAAAGGGAATATATATAAACCTTAATAAAGCGGTAGCTAGCTATTTATACTATTAGTAATTTAATAAATAAATATAAAGAAAGAAAGTAATTCTTATATATCCTAATTAACTATTTAAGGTAATTAAAATAAACGTTTAATATATATTAAAAAATAAAGGCTTTAATTATCTAATTAAGGCTTACTATAACTTAACCGAATATTCTATAATAAAAGCGTTAAGAAAAGCTATAATAAAATCCCTTAAAGACTTCTTTATTTAAAAAATTCTCTTTAAATATAGCTATTTATATAAAGTAACTATAAATAAAGGCTTAAAAAATAAAGCTAAGTTTATTAATATACTATAAATATTTAATATATTTCTTATAGTTATATCTCTATATAACTTAAGGGTATAAAGATTTATTAAAAAAGGCTATTATATTTTTATTAAAATATTAATTAAATTAGCAGCCGGAATAGGTTATTAAAGATAGTATATTAAGCTTATTTTATTTATAAATAAGATATTAATCCGCACCTTATATAGATATATCTCCTTTTACTTAATTTATAAATAAAAAGCTATTATTTCTTTAAAAATAGAAATTTTAATATAGAAAGTTTAATTATAGTTTTTTAAATAATTATATACCGAAATACTAAATAGTTATTTATAAATACTAATAGCTAAAAAAGCCGATATTAAAAAGGCTATTAAGTTAGTTATAATATATTAAGAGAAGATTATAAAGGGGGCTAAAAACGCTAATATAAATAAGCTAATTTTATTAATAATTAATAACCTTATATTTATCTATAATTATATTTATAAAATAAGCTACTTATAAATAGCTAAATTATTATACTAATAAAAAAGATTATTCTTTATATTAAAATACTTTTCTAAATATACTTATAAGCTTTAAGCCTTAAGGGGAGCTATATTATAAAAAATATTTATAAATAAAAACCTTAAAAAGTTTATATAAAATAATAAGGGTATTTAAAAATCCGAAATACCGATATTATAAGATTTAACTTATTAAAATTTCTAAGATAAAATAACTTATAATAAAATTTATACTTTAGCTATACCTTAATAAGATAATAACCTAATTAAGCTGCCTATATTAAAGGATAAAACTAAAATATTATTTTAAATCCTATAATTTATAGCTATTAATAATTAATCTAAATTAATTCCGGATATAGCTATCGATCTTACTATTAATAATAACTAAGATAATATTATATAAGGTATTAAAGATATTTTAACTTATATAATAATATAAGTATAAATAAAGAAAGCTTAGGAAAAATACTGGGCTAAATAAAATAGCTAATATATAAAGATCCCAATAAAGGCTTTATATAAAAAAAGAATATAATTTAAGAGTTAAAATATATTTCTCTTTATTTTTTATTTCCTTATATTATTTCTTATTTTTATTTAATTATAAGCCGTATTTACTTTTTTTATTCGGTTTTAGTATTTCTATACCGGTAACCTAAAAAAGAAAGAATATAAAAATAAGGCTTTTTATATTTTAAGAATATAATATAGCGGTAAAAGTTAAATAACTATACTATTAATATAAATTATAAGAAATATCTATATTAACCGAATTATTAAATTTTATAATATAATATATTTCTATTTAAAATTATTTTTATTACTTTAAGGGAGGAGAAAAATAATATAGAATACCTTATTAAAACTTTTGATTTCTATTAATATTATACCTAATAAAAAGTAATTATTCTATATTTAATATCCCTTTTCCCTTTACCCTTATTTATAACTTTTTAGCTATTAGCTTTAATAATCTTAAAAGCTAAGTTTTATACTTTAACTTTTTTATATACGGTATTAATATTAAAAGGCTTATTTTTAATTATATTATTAATAAACTTATAATAACCTATATTTAAAAAATTATCTTTTTAAATAAAAAGGATAAGTTAGATATATATATATAAAAGATAACTAAATATTTTATACTATATACTTTAATAGCATTATCTTAAATATATATAAACTAATTATTATTTCTATAATTTAGGTTATAATTATAATTAGAATAAATATAATAAATATAATTAATATATTTATTAAATTAGAAATTAAAATAGAAAATATATTTAAAAAAGGGCTAATTAATATAAATAATAGTATTTTTATTTTAATAGCTAATATAAATATATATAATATAGCATTTAACGTAATAATTATAAGAATTAGTATTATAATAGCTATAAAATATTATAATTAGGTTAAATAAGCGCTTAAGATAGCTAATTATATTAATAATAAAGTTGCTATAAGGGCTAATATTTACCTAATAGATAAAAATATATTTTTATAATATATTCTTCTTAATATAATTATTAATAAAGTTAATAATATTAATATAAGTATTTAAAATAATTAATATATTATAAAATTTAGCTTAATTATTAATTACTTATATAATATAGGCTTTATTAATATAGCTTATTATAAAAAGAAAATTAAGGGAACTAATAAGTTTATACTAATTAGCATTAATTTAAACTATACCTTTTATTAAGGCAGAAGATTATCGATAAAACGCTTAAGCTTATAAAGGGCTTATTTTTAATAATATAAAAAAGAATAATATATTTAAAAAAATAGCAGATATAATAAAAAGTATTTATAAAATAAAAAGTTAAAAATAAATTTAGTTTAAAAAAAGTTATTATAATATTAACTAAATCTAAAAATAAAAACTAAATATAATTAAAAATAAAATTATAAAAGGAAAAGTTATTATTAAGAAGTTAAAATTAGGAAAGATAATTAAAATTAGGGAAGATAACTTAAAGCAATAATTAAAAAAGTTATTAACCTAATAATTTAAAAGTTTAAGTTTATTATAAAAAAAGCTATTTCCCCCTAAAACTATTTATTTTAAGAATAAAAAGGTTTACTATAAATTAGCTAGGTTTTTAAATCTCTTTCTTTTTCTTTATTATACTTATACCCTAATTAAAACTAATAATTAACCTATATAAAGTATTATAGGATAAAAAGTATTTTAACTTCCTAATTATTTAAAATAATAAAATAAACCCTATATAAAAATTATTACTTTTTAACCTTTTATTATAAATATTTTAATATTTATATAATAAAAACTATTTTACTTTATACCCCTTTTTTATTATTATAACTTAATTCTAAAAGATATATATTCTCTTTAAACCTTTTAAAGTTTATATAGCAACCTTTAAGAATTAGAAAACTAAATAATAAAATAGCTTTACCTATAAACTTCTTAAAATATACCTTTAAAATACTAGTTTATTATAACTTATAAATACTTAAAAAAACCTAGGCACTTTATATAACTTATATAAAAATATTAGTTAATAATAATATTATTAAGAAATAACCTTCCTTTTTTAATCCTAATTATTTTATAATAGAAAAGGCTTAAAATATTATTAAAATTAACTTTTTAAGCTTAATATAAAGAACTTATTATAATAATCTACTATTTTATTTAAAAGAATACTAATTCCTCTTATATATTTATAATCTTAAGAAATACCTATATATAAAGAAATATCTCTTATTTTACCTTATCCTTATAAGGATATATTATTATATTTAATATTTCTATAAAATAGTATAAATCTTTTAAAAAAAGGTTAAGTATTTATAAGAAAAGGTATTATAATTATTCCGTATAAGTAATTAAAACCTTATTAATAAGCAATATTAATTCTTTATAATTAAAAATCTCGATTTATATTAATATTTACTTATTTAGCTTAACCTTAAATATAGAAAGTTATATTATATTAATTCCTAACCGATTAAATTAGCTATTCCAATTACTATAATTAAAATTATAAGCCTAAAAATTATATATTTTATTATAAAAATAAAGTATATATGCCCTATTAAGCGTATTAGATAAGTTTAGGTTATTTAAAAACTAGTAAGGGATAAATTTAGCAGGCTATTTATAATTAAGAATTTCTAAATATATATTTTAAAATTATTTAAGTAAAATAAAGCGATATTATATAAATTAGGATTAATAAATTAAATAAAAGTAATATATTATTAGTTTTTAAGATAAAACTTAACTAACCTATATAATAATATACTTAATAGATATATTTATATATACTCTTTTAAGTTAAGCTATTTACTTAATTGCCTTTAATAGCTATTAAAGCTATAGATATTATTTAAAGATTAGAAGTTATATTTAAATATAATATACCCTTTTTCCTATAAGTTAAATACCGGCTTTTTATTTAATAATAAAGTATTACTTCCGGTAATATTAATTAAAACTAAATAATTATAAATAGGATAAGCCGAATTACTCTTAACGATTAATATATTCTAAATATTATATACCTTTATAATTAGCTAAATATTTATTTTTATTCTTTTATTAAAGAAGTTAAGTAAAGTAGAAAATATGCTATAATTTATTAATTAATTTAAAGGATTATTTATAATTATATAAGTTAAGAAAACTTAAAATCCTATAGCTTTAAATAATTCTAGTAAAAGTATTCTATTTAATATAACCGAGATTAATATTAAGGTTTAAGAATAAATTATATAAGATATTTAGGTTAAAGATAGCCTTTCGGTTTAATATATAGCCTATATAACAATAAACTATATATTATCTTAAAGGATTATATTAGGCAATAATACTTTTAATACTTAAAGCTAAGGATAAAGGTTATAATAAAGTATAATTAATCTCTTTAAATATAATAATATTATAAAAGATAAAGGTTTTACCGGGCTTTTATAATAGTTATTATACTACCCTTTTATTAAAAGAAATACCTTATCCGGAATATCTTTTTAATTACTATTAAAATAATTATTATAGGGAATAAAGAATTCTTTTAATATTCCGCCTATATAATTAATAAAGCAATTATTATTTTAAGTATAATTTTAACTATTACCTATTATATAGGTATAAGAAACGCTATCTTTACTATAAGCTAATTTAGCTATTTAGCTTATATAGCTACCGGGTAAATTATTTAAGCTACCGTAAAGATACTTAATATCCGCTAAACATATAGTAAACTATAAATAAAATCTAATAAATCGCTTATAAAGGGCTATATGCCTTACCCTAATACTACCGCCTTTAACTTTACCTTATATTAGTTTATAGGCTTATAATAATATAAATAAATATTATTAACCTATTTATAACCCTATATAAAGGGGGTTTATATTTAAAAAGGCTAAAGTATATAGAAAATAAGATATTAAATAGGCCCGAAAGTATAATACTAAGGCCGGCTAATAAGCGAGAATTAATTAATAAAGAACTTAAGATAATAAATATAAAAAGAGATTTAAGAAATATATATAATAGATTTCGGGGATATTAGGTATAATTTTATAATTATATAGCAGTTAATATAACCTAATTAACCGGATTCTTAAATAATTTAACTTATTTATAGCCTTATTATAAGGAAGGTTACTTTTAGGTATATAATAGATTATAATACTTTTAAGCGCAATTATTTACTTATATATTTTTAGTTTAACTTAATTAATCTTTTTCTTTAGCAGCTTAACCTACTTATAGCTTTACTGCTAAAAGAGAAATATCTTAAGGGTTAATAGTATACACTATAACCCCCTAAGGTACTAATAGCTTAAATAAGCATCTCCGCCCCTACTTTATAATAGAAAATATTATTTCCCCTTTATTCTTTTTAAGCACCTTTAAGATATAACGTTTTATTTTATTTTATAGCTTATTATAGCTATATTCTATATTTCGTTTAGTTAAAGAAAGAACTTCTTTAAACCCGAGGGTAAGGTATTATTCTCAGCTTTAATATAAAGCAATATTTCCCTTATCTAGATATAGATTATTACCCTTACCATTATAGATATATATCTATAATAGGTATTTAAGCAACCTTTTCTCTATAAATATTATTATAAGCTTAAGCTTATAGTTATTAATGCTTAAAAGAGGAATAGATACTAGGATAATAAGCTATATAATTATAAAGGCCTAATACCTAGCCTAATTAATATACTATAGCTTATTAAAATTCCGTATAAATCTAATTTATATATATATATAATAGCAAATATAAATAAAGCGTAATATAACCATTTTATATATACCTTTAATAAGTAAATAGCAAGAAAAAAACGTAAAAGCCCTATTAAAAGTTAATAAAGGGCTATATAATTATATTTAAAAAACTTACCTATTTTTAATTAGCTTACTACTATTAAACTAAAGTAATCGAGTAAAGAAATAACTATATTTAAATATATTTAAATTAAAATAATAATTAGAATAAGATTATAACCCTATATATATAAGTTTACCATCTTTTTATATAGCTTTTTTAGCTATTAAGCTTTCTTTTTCTTCTTTCCCTTCTTTATCCTTATATATTTTTTTAGTAAACGGTTATAAATCTAGATAAGCTTATATTAAAAAATAGCCTTAAGGAAAGTAAGAAATTCCTATATAGTTAGGAAATATATAAGGTAAAGCTATAGATCGGTGCTAATATATAAAATACCTTTAACCTTTTAAAGTTATTTCTACTTATAGCTATTATAGTTTTAAGTTTATTAGATATTTAAAAAATTTCGAAAGCCGTATCCAAATTTAATCTTATTTTCCTAAGCTACTTTATTAAAAAAGACCTCCTTAAAGAACTATAAAGCTATATTAGGATAAAAATCTAAAAAGAGCTTATAAGCCTTAAGGTAGGTAACTATTTTATAACCCTAATATTAATAGAAATATAGCTTTAAATATAGATTTATAAAATTAGCCCTTTAATATTCTCGGACTATATTAAAAAAACTATTCGCAATACTACTTTTAGCTTTATTAACAGCTTAATTTTAATAAAATATTAATCTTAAATTATAATTAATATAGCCGGGATAAACTTACCTAAATTAATTATATTTACTCTTATAAATTACTATCTACTTTAAGGTAAATAAGGTTATTAAGGTATTTTTAGCCTAAATAAAGCTTTTATAATATTTATAAAATATTTTAAATAATAATAAAAAAGGTATTTTAATTATTCACCTTAAGAAAATAGCTTACTATTATATAGGTAATAGTTATCTTTTAAAATTTTATAGTAAATTTAGCCTTATAAAAACTAATTATACCCTTAATTAAGTTATATAAATAGAAAACGTTTTCTAAATAATATTAAGCAATATTTTACTCCTCTTATTACTTAATATTCTCTTTAATATCTAAGATAAATTTATAGTTATTATTTTACTCTGCTATAATAATACTATAGTTTTAAGTAACCTAATCT
This sequence comes from Diaporthe ilicicola, assembly GCA_023242295.1. NCBI lineage: Eukaryota > Fungi > Ascomycota > Sordariomycetes > Diaporthales > Diaporthaceae > Diaporthe > Diaporthe ilicicola. The sequence goes on from JALPVH010000204.1 coordinate 27,941, forward strand.
AGATATATTTCTTCTTTAAGGCTATTTTTAATTAAAATAGTAATTAAGATAGCTCCTTATTTACTAAACTTATTACTTATTATAAACTTTATCTTTTATCTTCTTTTTAAGCAGCTCTTTAATAATAGCGGATATAGCTATCTATTTTAAAGTAGCCTATAGCTTTTAAAAAGCCCTATTAACAGCCTTAATAATTCTATCCTTAGCCTTATATACTTCTTTTTCCTATAATATTATAGCCTTAATACGCTTATTAGCTTTAATAATATAAGGATTTATTAAATACTTATCCTTTTATTTATATTTATTTAATATATTAGGCTAGCTAAGAAATTAATTAATTATAATTAAAAATACTTTTATAATTTAAAATTAATATTTACTAATAGGAAAACTAGTATATATAAGCTATAAATAGGTAAAAGTAAATATAGGTTTAAGGTAATTAATATATTATATTATAGCTAATAGCTGCCTATAGATATTTTTAAACTATTATATATAAGCCTTATAATAATCTATATATTTAACTCACCTACCATTAATACTTAATATAGCCGGTATACTACTAGGCAACCAGCTATTATTATACTAATAACTATTAAACCTTAACCCCCTTTAAACTTACTAAAATAATAACTTTTAAAGCCTTTTAAATATATATAATTTATATTTTATATTTATTTTCGGTTTCTTTACCTTACTAATATATTAAATTAAGCTTTTAATTTCTCTATATAGCTTAGCTTAACTCTATATTTCGACTTCTTAAGCTATTATAAAACTATAAAATATATTTTCTATCCTAATTTTTATCCTAATCTCTATCCTAATTACCCTTTAACCAATTAATAGCTATAATTAAAATAGCTTCTATAAAACTTAATAAAAAAAGAAAAGCTATAGCTAAAACAGATAATAAGCAATATAATAATAAGTATCTTAATAATAAATATAGCGCTTTTAAAAAGCCTATAAATACTAACGGTAATATAAGGATTAAAAAATAAAGGTAAAAGCCTAAAAGTAAGTTTTTTAATATATTTCTATTATTTTATTATCTTTATTTTTTCTTAGCTATTACCCTTTAAAAGATTAAGCGGTATTAAATAAATATTAAACTGCTAATATTAAAGGCTCTATTCCGGCGCTTAATTAAAAAGATTCTATAAGATATTAAAATATCCTTTTTATACTTTAAAATCTAGATATCTGCTTATATTACCCTTTAAAAAGCTATAAAAAAGTATTTAATTATATATATATAAGGTATATTTATCTTAATCCCTATCTTAATTATTAGTTAATATATAAAAGCTAGCAATTATTATATTATTTATAATAAATATATTACCTTTATAAAGTAGGATTTAACACTTATTAATAGAATTATAAATATTATATAAGGCTATAAACTATTAAATTAAAATTTTATATTTAAGGGCTTAATAATTCCGAAAAAAATACCTTTCGATAGATAAAAATCTTTTTATTATAAGCAATAACGCTTAAAAAATATTAAAAATATATATAAGGCTTATAAGGCTGCTAAATAACTAGTAAATAATAATAATAACCTTATTAAGCTAGTATATAATAATAGTAAGTTAGCTAAGCTAGCAGATAATAATAATAAGCCTTTTTATTTAAATCTTAACCTTAATAAGCTTAATTATTTAAATCTTACTATATATAAGCCTATTTAAGCAATAAATAAGCTATTAAATTTATATATTAATATTACTAAATACTATTTACTTAAAAAGCCTTAAAGCTATACTAATTTAAGTTTAAATATTAAAAGCTTATTTAATAATTTATTTTATTAATTTACTTATTATATTTTTATCTTTAAGGCTTATTATTAATACTAATTATATTTATAATAATAGGTAACCTTACTTTATTACCGAAATCTACTTATTAAGTTATAAAAAATTATCTATTAAATCTAATTAATAAAAAGCGTTAAGAAATAAATAATTAGATAAGATATATCTATAGTATAACCCTATTATAATAGGTATTAAATTATTTATTAAAAAAGCCTCCTTTTAATTTCGATATATAAATAGAGGAGTAATATATATAGGATAAAGCTATTAATAACTTAAGAATTATTAAAAGAAAGTTTAATATAAAGAATAGTAATTAAATATATAATATAGGCTTTTACCTTTAAGCTATATCCTAATCGGTATTCTAATTAGATATAAAAGGTAAAGCTTTTAGTAAAGTATATTTAATTAATAACTTTTTATTTTTAAAATTAGTATATATAACTTAAAAATTAAATATAATATAAATAATAATAAATAGGCCGGTAAGTATATAAGTTATATATAGGTATAAAATCTAAGGACCCGGTTATCTACCTAAGACCTATAGGTAATTAATCCTTATAATTATCTACCGGGTCCACCGGGTAAGTCCTGGGTATTACCTACGCTGTGGGTAATTCCCGGGCCTAGTAGTATATGTTAACTGCCTGCTACGGGTCTTAAAGTGATATGTGTTCTAGAACATTCCAAAACGTGACGGACGGGGAACCGTGAAAGGAGAAGAATGGTGCTTACTTATTAACATAACGATGTCCTGCGTGATGCTAAACGCCGCGGCCGTGTACGTGAGGGCATGCACGTTGAGGCAGCGATGCGGCCCAAAGGTGCCCAGCCACCCTTCCCACACGAACGGCACCGGAAGGCACTGGAATATCTGCATGAAGATGAAGATGGTGCCGCTCATGACCACCCATGCCATGACGCCATAGCAGGTCCAGCGGAACTTCTGCTGTGGGAAGATGCGCAGGTAAAAGAAGAGGACAGAGATCTTGGTCAGAATTAGCACGGCGAGGTAGAACGACTCGTCGATGTAGAAAAGCTTCAGGGCGAATGAGAAGACGGACGCCTCAACCATCCAGACGTCGACGCCGAAGCCGAGCTGGCCAGCTGTGAGGACGGGGTCAGCTGTGCCGGCATGCGTATGAAGCGGGGTGGGAGGGACGAACAGATGTGGCCCAAAACCTCGAAGACGATGAAGATCGGAAGACAAGCGACCATGATCCAGTCATCTATCTCGTAGCCGGCCGTATACCTCCATCGAGAGTAGAGCCGCAGCAGCACGGCCGGGATCCCCAACAGCTCGATGGCCAGGGGGGCCATCAGCTGCGGCTTCATCGACCGCAGCGGAGTGTTGCAGGCATCAGCCTGGACCCTGCCGACCGTGAGTATGTCGGCGACGCTGCAGTCCTTCTCCAGACATCTCTGGGTCTCGTCCTTGAGCTCCTGATTTGTGCATATGCACGTCGCGTTGCTGAATGTTTTACATGCCGAGTCGGGGATCTTCGAGAGGATGCATTGTTGCTTCGGTTTCAACTTGTCAGCAAAGAGACCTGCCGGGGATTTGCTGAGGGGCCGATGGATACTCACAGCACATGCTGGGACGTGTGCAAATGCAGCGAGGAATGCAGTCTGGTTCGTCTGTGCCCAACACGTCCAAAACAGTGTCGTGAAGGACACGCCCAGCGGCAATGCCAACCTCATGATCTGATATGTGTCTCACTGGCTCACATATATGGGGGAAGCTCGAAGCCAAGTTGACCGTAATTATCGAGTCACAGACTCGTCACAGACTCGAGATCGTCGAGAGAGGATGTTGGATGACCGGGCCCCCGGTGCAGCCGGCCAAAGCAAAGAAAAAGGGTGAATAGGTGCGCTACCTCGCATGTCTAAATGATCGGCCCCCTGGAGAATGCGGCACACTGCATATCCTTTGCAGCTGATGATCTAGCGCACCAGATTCCAGATCCCCCACCAGATGCACCATCGCCAAGACGGGAAAAGCCAGAGCATCGTCACCCTGGGTTCGTGTTGCCGCCCCGGGACGCGGTCGAGTCTAGTGCGCCCTGTCAAAAGACGGCTCGCCGATCTAGAGGTTGAGCTCGGACGCCCAAATTGGGTTTGCGAACAGGTGCGTGGATGCCACTGCACATGGGGTTGACGAGGATACATCTAATATAGCTCTGCCCACGAATCTCCGCTCGCCACGAGGACCGGCGAGGGGCGGCGTCAACTTTGACCTTGCCATGTCGCACTGCGTGCTGCACCTAGAACGTTCCGAGTCACCCAGCCATCTCTCTCAGACACTCTGGACAAGATTGGGGGTTCAGTTCCTTTTTCCTCTACCGAGGGGTTGGGGCTGGCCCGAGTTACTGCGAGCTTCATATTGGTGTAATCGAGCAGGTTTGGGATTGCGAGAAAAAGTAAAGATATATACATGTAATTGGTTTGTCTGGAGACCGCCCTAATTACATGTAGAAATGCCTACTTGCTGCGTTCTTTTTTGCCGATCCAGGTGCTGTGTAGTCTATGTCCCCAAAACTCTCCAAATCCTTTTCAAATCTAGCTTGGATCTTGGTCACCTGTTGTAGCTGCTTGAAGTCAAGCTTGACCTTGTCGAACGCCGCCAGGCTCTCTGCGGCCTTGATAACGTTCTTGATCTGCCGACCGTTCAATTCGTGTTCTGCCAACGTCTCGTACTCTTTTTCGGAGATCTCCACTCCACCGGGAACCTTTTTGCAGAAATTCCGCCAGATCTTGAGCCGTGATGTGACGTCCAAATCTGTGTACCTGATCGGAATGTGGATCCTACTCTTGAAGGCGTCGTCGAATGTTGAGACCCGGTTCGTTGTGAGGAAGAGGATGCCGGCGTAGTACTCCAGCACCCGCAGGAAGACGCTCACCATTGCGTTTCTGTGCAGATCGTGCAAGGCTCGCTGCTCAAGAAACACGTCGGCTTCGTCAATCAGCAGAACTGCTCTCCATGTAGAGGTCATGTCCATGATCTCCGTGAGCTGCACGTCAAGCTGCTCGCTTGTGACCCCCAGGTCGCCGGATGAGACCATGAATAGAGGACGCTGTACATACTCGGCAACGCATTCTGCCGTCAGTGTCTTGCCCACACCAGGAGGACCGTGGAGCACGCAGACGAGACCCTTGCCCTTGCCCTTGACGATGTCATCGAAACCATCCTGGTTTTTTCCGTCCGAAGAACCGCGCTTTTGTGAATGTGTGGACACCAAGGCTTGAACTGTCTTCTTCGTAGAAGGATCAAGGACCAGATCCTCGAAGCAGCTAGTGTTCCACTCAATCTCGGTCAAGTTGTCAACAGAGAGCTCGAGAAATTTCTTGGCGTTCATGGAATAGCCTCTGCACATGGCGCTCGCAAGGAGGCAGTCCTCTTCTGTCAGCTTGCCCTCCTCGTGGTCTTTTCCGAAGCCAACGACCCAGATCGAGTCATTCGCATCCAAACGGTGGTATGTTTTGACGTCGATCATCCTGGGCGAAGTCAGTGTTAGCATCCATTCAGAGCCGATTCCGGCTCCCAGTGTCGGGAATCGAGAGAAGTGGAGACTCACACCCGGCCCGTCGCGTCGAATTTGATATAATTGCGTGGGCATTGCGGGTCCCTCTTCAGACCCAATCCGGTGTATTGGAGGAAGTGCTGGCCGACGGCATACTGCTCGAACTTTCTGCCGCGAACAATCATCGTCTTCTTGATCTCGTCTGCATCCTCCAGCAAGTCCAGAGGCTTTACCTCTTGCTCCCTGATCTCCCTGGTGCCGCCATACTTGGGGATGAACAGATCCAGCCTCCTTACGCCTAATTTCTCTCCGTCGTAGTCGACGAAGTTGCTCTTGAGGTTCAGCCCGGGGTTCTCGTCGTCCTCGTCGTCATACCAGTAATCCACGACGCGGAAGGCACGGTGTTGCTTTTGGACTTGAGCATAGACAATGGTACCTGGCATAAAGATCGTCCAAAGCTTGTCGTAAGCGATGGCCTTGAGATCGCTGGACATGCACTTCTCATAGGCCAATATCTCCAACTCAAAGGTTGTCTTGATCCATCCCAGGAGCAGCGTGAGTTGCTCGAGGGAATGTGTGTCCCCGTTCGCTTCGAAGCGTGCGGTACCAACCTCCTCAAGCTGTTTCCTGTAGTGGAAGAGGGAATGATATGGAGCTTCAATCTGCGTATCGTCGACATCTATAGGGTCGGCGGGATAGTTCCCAATCACGTCTTTCAGCAGTTGTCGTCTTGGATACGTCAGTTACACGTTGCGGAAATCAAAAAGGCCATGCCATCTCTACGAGGCACTCAGATGGGCATGAGACAGTCTATACTTACAGGGGCTGGGGGTTGACGTAGAGGTAAGTGTCGTCGAGGTCGCCGTCAGAGTCATAGCGACGCACTATGCAGAAGGCAAACAGCTGCCACCAGTCCTTCTTCTCGCCTTTTTCGATATCCTCCTTCTTTCTCTCGACGAAATAGGGGGTATCCTCGTCATCGAACTTCCTGTCGAGGTGCTTGAACTCTGTTTTCATGGTCTGGTCCTCTGGCTTCTCGTTCTTGTCCTGCTCTGCCTCGTCACCGCAAGGCTGGCTGGTTTGGGACTCGTTGGGAAGGCAGAAGATAGACCGCAGTTTTGAGGTTGCACGCTTGGGAAATGATTTGTTAGGGCGCTTGGTGACTGTGGTGTCAGCAGCAGGGGCGGCGGCGCCCTTCTTGTCCTCAGCCATGTCGCTTGAGTGAGTGGAGGCGCTGCTTGAAGAGGGCATGGAGGATGAGATTGCAGAGGTTGTTTGATTCAACAGGGCAGTTTATGATGTTGGTGATGTTGGTGGCTGCTGATGCCTCTGCTGATAACCTTCGGGCTGGGAAGGGTCTTGGAGGGATGAAGAGCCGGGAGCTTCAAATAGACACTTTCTTCACGATAGCAGGATGAGAGACAGACGACGAGAGAGAGAGAGAGATTCCAAGTAAGCAAGCAAAAGGCTGCGTTTAGTTATATATCGATAGATAAACGCTCATGCATGCTTGCCTGATGAGCTGGGCTGGGCTGGGCTGGGCTGGCTGGCCGATAGCTGGCCTGCTCACTTGAGCAGATGGGGCTGGCTGGCTGGCTTGAGATTGACATGCAGTGTTGAGTCAACCGGCGGCGTCGATATTGGACGTGGACGTGGACGTGGACGCGCCATAGCCGTAGCCAGAGTCAGAGCAGCCCAATTTTCCCCAGTTTCTGAGGCCAACACGCTCGAACCCGGCCAGGCAGCACTGCCATGACCCAACTGGGGCTTGACGACCTGCAGCATAACGGTAGCGATGAAACCCAGAAGAGGAACACAGCATATGCATGCTATGGCCTCCCAGGCTTAGTGATTGTTAAAGAAGTAGGAGTGCGAGGCCCATTGGCAAACCCCGCAGCACCTATGTGATTGGCGGGTGTTGCCTGGCAAGTGGGCAAAGACACTGCAGGCAGTCAGAGCAGGACAGGCAGTAACTAGATTAGTCTCCCGATCCTTCGGTGGCCTATGGACTGCTACCGGGGCTTACAGCTCGGCTCTAGTCGCTAGGAGCTCGGCTATAATTAGCGTTTTAGGCATAGCGCGGTTTATATACCGCAATTATAGCCGAAATCCTAATTATTTAAATAGTATTTCCATCTATATATTAGAAATAAATATCCCTAGGCAAAAAGTATTTAAAAAGATATATTAAATAGGTATAAACTAGGTAAATTAGATACTTAAACTATACTTACACTTATAAGAAGCGTATAATATATATATTAGGCTATAATACTAGCTATATAAGCGATTTTATAATAATATACTATAGAATATATATTAAGTTTAAACTTTATTTATATTAGGCCTATATATAAATTACCTTATTATAATTAATTTAACTATATATATAAACCTTATTTCCTTTATATTTCTTTTCCCTTTTATTATATTTCCTTTATAAATTCCTTACTTTTAAGCCTTACTTATAATTAATTTAAATTATACTTAATTTTAAATAAAATTAAAAAGCTATTTTTATTTATTTTATATCTTTTTTAGCCGTTAATATATATAATAGCTATATTTTAATTAAGTATAAATACCCTTTATATTTACTTTATTTACCTATATTAAGTTTAAACTAATATTAAATATAAATTATTTATATATTTAATTTATATTACTTTTTTAGCCTTAACGCTTAATTTAAACTAATAGTAAATATTATAGCTAAATTTATTATATACTTATTATCCTAAATTTTAAGCCTTATTATAAATATATAAATTAAGTTTAAACCCGGTATATATAAAGTATATTAATATATATATAGAATAAGCAGCATAACTTAATTTATAGTATTATAGATAGTAAGTATATTAAAACTATATAGAATTTATATTTAGTTAATGCTAATATGTATTAATACCTTAGCTTAAGGCTAATCTTAATTATAGCTTATCCGGTAATTAGTTTACTCTTAATTTAAACCTTAACTATATTAATAGCAATTTTAACCGGCACTTTAAAGCTTATTATTTATATTATAATAAACGGTTAATTTAAACTTACTTTATATATAATAAGTTTAAATTAATATTAAATAGTTTATATTATTAATAATAATCTTAGCGCGCTTATTATAATTACCTTTATTACCGGTAATATATAAGTAGATATTAAGTTTAAATCTTTAATATTATATTATATTAAGTTTAAATAGCTATTTTATTAATAATAGAAATAGCGTTCTTTATAGCGCTATTTATAGTATTTCTATTATTATAAGTTTTTACCGGGTTTAAACTTAGTTTAGGCTTAATATTAATAGATTCTAAATAAACTATTATATATTTATTAAATATATAGCTTAAAGTAAATTTAAACTTTATTATAATTATATTAAAATAAAGTATTAACCGAGTTTAAATAATCTTTTTATATTATTTAAAAAACCCGGGCCTTTATCCTTAAAAGATATTAACCCGTTCTAAGCGGTATATATATATATTAAATTTAATTTAAGTTTAAATTAATATAAAATATAGCGGCCTTTAGCGTTAAATGCTTAAAGGCGGCTAAAAGAATATAATCTTTTTAAAAGAGTTAGGGTAAATATTATAACCTAATTTAATTTAGATTTAAATTAATATTAAATAATAACCCGGCCTATACTTATATTATCAATATTGCTTAATATTTTAAGTATCTTATATAAGTTTAAACCTAACTTTATAAGAGTTTAAATTTATTATAAATAAGGCTATTAATAATAATTTCCTAATTAACTTTTAAAAAGATAAATTTCTCTATTAGTTTATATATACCGTATTTAGTTTAGGTTTATATTAAGTTTGGTTTAACTATATTTAAGAGATAACTTTAAAAAAGAATCTTTCCTAGCCTTTTTTATTTAATAAAAAGATAGGTTATTTTAACTAAATTTAAACTATATAGCTATTAATACTATATTTAGCATAAGCGTAGCATTAAGGATATTATTAGAAAAAGTAAGTATATTTATCCTATACTTAGCTTAAGCCTAGTTTAAATTAATTATAAATAGCGCTTATTAAAAAGCTTTATACCTATAAGGGTTTTACTACTTAAAGCTCTTATAATAAGTAAACTATATTTACTCTTAGTTTAAACCCTATATTAATTCTAGCTAGATAAATATGCTATTATTATAGTAGATAATTATAATATTTAAACCGGGTTTATACTATTTTACCTTAAATTTCGATTAAAATAATTAAACTAGGTTTATATTATTTATAAGCTTAATTTAAATTAGCTTATAAAAACTATCTTATATCGCTATATTTAATATAATACTTATTAATATATAGTTTAAATTATATTAATACTTATTATAATCTTTTAATTTTTTAGTTTAATTTAAGTTTATATTAAAAAATTATATAACTATTAAAGTTTAAATCCGGTATAGTTTTAAACTAGATTAAGTTTATATTAATTAATTATTCTATAATTATTTTAATTTACTTATATAAAATATATAAGTATAAACCGGGTTTATAAGATATTTAAGCATATATTATAAAATAAATAAAACTTAGTTTAAGATTATAAAGCTAAAATATAAAAAAGATATAAATAAAGTATAAACTAAATTTATTTTATTTAAAATACCTTTAGCCTTATATTTTTATAACTCGATATAACTATTAATACTTTTAACTAGATTTAGACTAGGTTTAATTTATATATTAGTTAGAAATCTTAATAAATCTTAATATACTTTATTTAAATAAAGCTCGATTTCTGCTCTTATTTAGAGAACTTTTAGCTATTTAATATTTAGCCTAAATATCTTTACTAGCTTCTTTTTTAATTTAAACTAAATTTAAAGCTAGTAATATAAGCGCCTAGCTTACTTTTATTTCGGTTTAAATCGAATTTAAAGCTAATAATAAAAGCACCTAGCTTACTTTTATTTCGGTTTAAATAAAGTTTAAAGCTAGTAATATAAGGGTAAGCCTTAATACTATAAATTAAATAAGGTTTAAATAAAGCTTACACTTTTTTAATAATATTAGGATAATTAGGGAGAGAGAGCTAAAAGCTAGCTATATTAATATATATTAATATATATTAAAATTAAACTAAGTATATATAAGGCCTATACCCTTATTTAATAAAATATAGAAGTATAGCTTTATACCTATAATTAAAAATATTTCCTATATAAACTTAATAAAAATTCGGTTTATATAACGTTTATATTTACTAAATACTTAAGTATATCTTAATTATTAAACGCAATATATATTAATTTATAGTTAAAATATTGCTATACTTTAATATATATTAGGTCTATATAGAATATAAATAAGATAAGAATAACTTACTTTTTAAGGTAAATATTTATAACTTTAACTTATTTACCTTATAAAATAAAAAAAAGCTTTATATTATATAAACTTAATTTAAATATTATATAAATTTACTTTAATTAATATATTAAAATACTTTAAATCGATATTTTTAAGGTAATATATTTTTCTTCTTTTAATATAGAATTGCTATTTATAGTTAAAATAAGCTTAATTTAAATATACTTAAATATTACTTATCTGCCCTTATATAAACCCTATATAAATACCTTTAATACTAATATATATATATTAATTATACTTTAATTTATATACTTTAGGTTTAAATAGGATTAATATTTACTAATAACTTAATTATAAATATTTTATTATAAATCCTACTACTACTAGTATAATATATATAGCTAAAAGGATTAAATATTATATATACCTAGTATAAATAGGGCTACTTATATTATTAGTTTAGTAGGGTTAAGGGTATATAGCGGTTATAGTTTATTTTATATAATAAATTCTATTTTAATTAGTTTATATATAGTTAAGGCTATATATAAACTTACTATCTAATACTATTAGAAAAATAATATATAAGTTTAAAATTACCTTTAAATTAAGTATAGAAAAAGGCCTAATAATATAACTATATTAGAATTAATATAGTAATTTTAAAGCTTTTATTTTAATTAATTTAAGCTACTTAGTAATTTTATCCTAATAGTAAGAAGATAGCTAGCTTAATAGGCTTAAAAAGAAAAAATTAAAGTAAATATATTATTTATTATTAAATATATAACTATATTTAAATATAATATAAATACACTTTATATTAAATAGATATAAATAAACTATTTTAAGTTAACTAATTAAGAAGTAAACTTAATATAAATAAAGATTTATAAAAAAGTAAAAGGGTAGGTATACTATAGTTAATTAATTACTTAAACGATAATCTAATATAAATTAGGTTTACTATTAATTTAGATTTTATATAACCTAATAAATATTAATATAATATAAACCTTATTTAAAGAAAGCTTAAATTATTTCTATTTCGCTATAATATTATTGCTAAGGCTTAAGTTTTAAGGAGTAAGAGACTATATAAATAAAGTTTATATTTACTCTACACTTATATATCCCCTATTACCTAAGCATTAATATAAAAATATATTAAACCTAATTTAAACCTAGCTTATTATATTTTTAATTAATGTTAATAAATACGAGATTTTATTTATAAGGGTAACTAATTTAGGCTTAGATTAAATAGAAATAGCCGAAATATCTATTTATCTATTAAATTTATATTTAACTTTAATTTAAGCAATTTTAATTAAAGCTTAATACAAATTTATTTTAAACTAAATAATAAATAAAGATTATATTTATATTTTATAGAAATATATAAACCCTTTAGGGCAGATTAAATAAGGTATAAATATAATATAAATACGGTATTAATACGTATTTTACTTTTTAAAGATTTAATTTAAATTATATATTATTTAAATATAGTTAACTCTTTTATCCTTAACTTAAATAGCCTATAGGTATAGGTAATATTATTATAATATTAATTTATATTAGATATAAACCCTAGTAAGATAAGATTTAAATATTTATACTTTATTAATTTATATTTTTATAAAAATATAATTTAAATTCTACTTAATTTATTTAAATTACTACTATTCCTTTCCTTATTATACCTCTTAATATTAACTTAATTTAAACTCGATATTTACTTTTAATATACTTAATCTATATTTAAAATATATAAGAAAAGTATTAGCTATCCTTATTCGAAAATTATTATATCTATACTTAAATTAAACCTATACTTAACTTTAATTAAATAAAGAGTATATTAACTTATTAACTTAAAGGTTTAGAAATAAATTCTTTAAGATATTAAATATACTTAGTCCTAATTATTAATATTATTTAAACTTATTTTAAGTTTTAATAATAATAATTCTAAATTTAAATAAAAAGTAAACTTACCTATTAAACTAAATAGTAATATAAAGGCTTTCTTTTTAGCTATATATTTATAATATTATTTATTTTTACTTAATACTAAGTTTAAATATAGCCTAAATCTTATTTACTCTCGGAATATACTATAAGTATATTAAATAAAGATATAATTATAATATCTTAGTTTAAAGATTCCTTAGCTATATCTATTTACCTATTAATAAGTATAAATAGGGTTTATACTTTTATTATAATTAATTTATACCAGGTTATATTATTAACCTTAAAATTTAAACTCTTACTTAATAAGTGCCTCTTTAAAAAGAAACTTTAAGAAGTATTAGCTAGGATAAATAAGCTAATAGATTTAATTATAAGTTAGGTATATTATATAAGCTATATCTAAATAAGGTATAAATTAATTTAAATAGGTTTAATATAGCTTTATATAAAAGAATAACTATAATATAACTAAAGTTTCTTTCTTATTATAAGTTTTAACTCTTATTATATATAATATAAATATTAAAATTTATTATAGCTAGCTAAAGGCTTTTATATTTATATATCGATATAAATAGGTATATACTAAGATTAAATACTATCTATACTATAAGCCTAAGGTTCTTATAATAAATAGGTATTAGGATACTATCGATTTAAGTAAACTTAGCTTATTTTATACTTAAATTAAGTTTAAAGATAATAAAAAATAAAGTATAAAAACTATTTATAAAAAACTTATAAATGTTATAATTATATAAGCTATACTTTTTTATATATAAATAAGTATAAATATAGTTAATATATTATTTAGATATTTTAATAACTTTAATAAGGTATAGTAGGAAAAACTAAACTTTATTTATATTAGTATTAATAAGGAGCTATATTATAAAAACATTAAGCCTAAAGTATTTACTCGAAATAGTATAAGTTTAAATACTAAATTAACTTTATTTAAATTATATTAAAACCTTATTTATATAGGTATAATTTATTAATTACCCTAATAAGCCTATTAAGCCTATTAGTAAGGTTTATATTATATTAAATATAAAAGCTTATATAGGTTAGCTTAATATAGTATTATTAGTAATACTATATATAAATAGGATTAATATTAAGTCTATTTCTAACTATATATATATTAATCGGCCTATAAAACGTTAAAGGTTTTATAATAAGTATAAATTAAGTTTAAATATATTTTAATTTTTATATATATTAATTAATCTAAGCTTTTTCTATAAGATTAGCCGAAGTATACTTATTTAAATTCCGTATAGATTAATTTTAAACTTATATATTTTATATAATATTTTTCGGTTTTCTTTTTTTTTATTAATTAGTTAAGGGTTTTATATATATTATCTAGTTTATTTAGATAAAGTTTTAAATAGGTTTAAATTAAGGCTAAAAGCGGCTATTATAAAATTAAATATATTAGCAATAAATCCTTATAAATATAAACTAAGCTTATTTAAAATATATATTATATCTAATAATATTATAAATAGCTTAGGTTTATATATTTTTAGCAGTTTAAGCCTTAATTTAAAAATAAGGCGTTATAGATAGTTTAAATTATATTTTAATATAGCTTTATAATAAAAACCGGCTAATAGCTAAATTAAGGCGAAATTAGATATTAAAATATTTAAAGGGTATTAGGTTTATAGGTATATAAACTTATATTTAAATATAAAGCTTTTATTATTATTAAGTATAAATAAAACTTAAACGGAAATTTAATATCGATTAAATCTATTTATATAAAAATTATTAGATATAATATATTAAGAACTTAAGGCCTAATTTATATAGATATAAGATTTAATTTACTATTTATTTCCTTTAGGTTTAAGCTAAAATATTTACTTAATTTAAATTCTTATAAATAAATCTTTCTTTTAAAATAATTTAAGGGAAAATAAATATATTTTCTATTAATATATAGTATTTAGTTTATAGTTATAAGTTATATATATTAAGTTTAAATAATAAATAAACTAGATTTACTAATTTTTTATTTAAATTAATTATATTTATACTTACCTATATCTTTATTAATTTAAATAGCCCTTAAACCTATTATAAACTTTTTTTAATTCTTTTTAAATAAATTAATTTAATTTTTAAATAGCTAGTTTAATTTTAATATATATATAGTTTAAATATTTATATTATTACTATAAATATATATCGAAAATAGATAAAGGGATTTAGATTATATCTTTATAATTTAGATTTAAAATAAACTTAATTTAAATATCTTTTATACCTTATAATCTTTTATTATATATATAATAACTATAACTTTCGGAAGCTATAGCCTAAATATAAATTTACTTATATACTTAATTTATTATTTAATATATAAATCGAAATTAAACTTAATTTAAACTTAAAGGCTTTAATTAATAAATACCTAATCTAGGTAAATTAATTTATAAATAAAGATATTTAATAAATTAAAGCCGGTTTATATAAGGCTTATTTTAAAATTAAACCTAAAGATTAAAACTTTATATATAAGAAGATTAATATTATAAAAACTATTTATTAAAATAAAAACTATTAAGTTAGTTTATTTTAAGCCTTATTATTAGCTTATTTATAATATATTTTAATTTTATTTAAGTTAAATATATTTTCTATTTAAATTAACTTTATACTAATCTTAAAGAAGCTATATATAAATATTAAGGTAACCTTAAGATCCGGAATAAAACTAGTTTAAGGCTATATTAAAGGGATAATTTATTTAAAGCTTAAGTTTAATATAAACTAACTACTTAAAGTAGGTTATCTTTTTTTTTATAATATATTTTATTTAAATATAATTTAATTTATATTTAATAAAATATAATATTAGTAATACTAAATATTAAGAAAAAACTAGGTTTAAATTATATTAACCTTTAAATTATCTTATATAGGATAAGCTAAATATAATTATTTATAATAATAAGCTTAAGGTTATATTAAAAATATTAACTTTATTTATATATTATTTAAACTTAGTTTAAAGGCCTTATATTACCCTATTATCTTCTTTAAATTATATTAAGGGTTAAAATATTAGTAACGGTTTATATAATAATTAAATTAAATTTAAACCTTTTTAAAGTTTAAGGCTATTTATAAAGTAACCTATAAAGTAATAGCTTTTTATTTTAAAGGATTTAAACTTAATTTAAACTCTAAATTTATTAAAAAGGGATCGGAATCTTTCTATATTTTATATATTAAAGGTATATTTAAATAGGGTTTAAATAAGGTTAAAATAAAATATTTTTTTAAGCTTTTAAATATTTATAGTAATTAGGTTACTTAATATTTAAAGTTAAGCGATATAAAGTTTTAAATAAGTTTAAACTTAGATTAAATTTAATAATAATAAGTATAAAAAGCAAATTAATATATTTAAGCTTTTTTTTATTAAAAAAAAAGTTAAGAAAAAGATAGAATAATTAGATTAAGAAAAAAAAAAGTTAATAAAGGTATTAGCTAATATAGATTAATTCTTATTTATATTTTATTTAATATAAGTATAAATTATATTAATATATATTAATAGATTTAAATACTATATATATATTATATAGTTTAAATATTTAATTTATCTAGTTTATATTTATTTAATTTTGCCTAGGGATATTTACTTTTAGCCTATAGGTAAAAACGCTGTTTAAATAGTTAGGACCTCGGCTATAGTTGCGGTATATAGACCGCGCTACGCTTAAAACGCTGACTATAGCTGAGCTCCTAGCGACTAAAGCCGAGCTGGTACCCCCTGCTACTGCGGCCGCTAACGATGCTCCGCCACCGTCCCGTCTTGTCCCACCAAATCACCGACAGGCGAAGACCGTTCACAGCTTTCAGACGGCGTAGACGGGTCAGACCGTCCAGGGCCGTCCAGGGAGCCCAGACTGTCTGACTGTTCACTCACGGCACAGGCAGGTGGCTGCCTCATTGACGCGGGCCAACGTGCTTACTTCGCGGGGTACGATCTACGTCAGCCTACCTGTGCTGTATGCAGGCATACTGAGAGGCAGAAGTTCCCAGTCCCCGTACCCGTCCCGTTACGGCCAAGTCTGCGGTCGGCTGGCCCTCCCGTACTTGTCGCATTTTACCCGAATTAGTTGCACGCACGCATGTGTACGGAGTACAAACACAAGGAGCCAGCTATGCGCCTGAACGTGCACCTGCACCTGCATCCTAAAGTGGGCAGGAACAGGTGAAGCAAGAAGACACCTTGTCTGTCCAATGCACCCAAGCACCACCAATCATCCAATCCATCTCACAATCACTCGACGTGCTCCAACACTCGACCCCTTGAAGGTCCACCAGAGAAGAGAAGAGGCAGAGAGAGGGGCACAAGTTGGCATCAATAACAGAACCACCCGCTCAAGAACAAAATGGCATCAGACAGCACTACAAAGCAGTATTTTGAGCACTCGTCTGCCCCTAGGCTCAGCACCACCGACGTCATCTCGGCCTCCCTGAAGCGACAGTATCCCTCGCTCGACTGCTCAATCATCCACCCATACCTACCAATCGACCTCCTGGGCTTCGCCAACTCTGGCAATGGCACTATCCATCCGATCCCTGACGATCCCGCCGCCAACATCAAGCTTGATCACGCATCTCTGCCCTCGTCCCTGGCTCTGACTGCCTACGTCCCGCCTGCGCGGCGAGATGCGAGCGGCCTGGTCCTCCACGAGATCCTCTACGACAAGTTTCTCTACAAATGGAACGGCCAGGACTATATTGTCTATATAGTCGATGCAAAGGAAGGCCTCGTCGGCTCTTACCCACAGGGCCAGCTCACATTCATCCTCTCTGTCTCGGAACAGCTTACCCAGGGCCTCATCCTCGCTGCCGGCAAGTGGACCAGCGACCTGCATGATGAGATCTGGGTCTATGACAGCGGTTATTGGCAAAAGAGCAGGGAGCTCTATGACAGTATCCGCGACGCAACCTGGGAAAGCGTCATTATGGACCCAGACAGGAAGAAGGCAATAATCGACGACCACATGCGCTTCTTCGATTCGCGTCGTGATTACAAGAAACTCAAGGTGCCCTGGAAGAGAGGTCTTATCTACTACGGTCCTCCAGGGAACGGCAAGACAATCAGCGTAAAGGCAATGATGAACCAGCTGTATCATCTGAAAGACCCCATCCCGACGTTATACGTGCGATCCCTCCAATCGGTGAGTCAAGTCTAGCGCAAACATTTTTCGGAGTGAGCCACGTAACGTACTTACAATTTCCAGTATATGGGACCTGAATACTCCATCAAGACCATTTACGACAAGGCAAGGTCCAGTATGTATAAGTCTTCTCCTGCTACAGTTGCCTACCCGTCTTTTATTACAATCTTTTAGGATACCTTCCTTTGGGCTCCGTAGCAGGTAATTAACACAGAATAGTGTCGCCGTGTTACCTCATCTTTGAGGACTTGGATACTATCATTACCGACAACGTAAAGAGCTACTTCTTCAATGAGGTGGATGGTCTAAAATCCAATGACGGCATTTTCATGGTGGGCAGCACGAACCACCTCGATCGCCTTGACCCTGGCATTGCTGTGAGTGATGAAACCTCGTCGGGAACACCAGACCTCTAACATTAATCCAGCAACGGCCCTCTCGCTTCGACCGCAAATATCTTTTCGACAACCCGAACACGAAGGAGAGGACCATGTACTGCCAGTTCTGGCAGAAAAAACTGAAGGACAACAAGGACATCGACTTTCCGGACAAGCTCTGCGTGGCAGTCGCCGAGATCACCAATGACTTCAGCTTTGCCTACATGCAAGAGGCATTTGTCGCTGCCCTCTTGGCCATCGCGCAGGGCGAAAGGAATAAACCTGAATACCTAGATGGCGGATGGGTTGATATCCTGGACGATGACGATGGCGACGAGGATCTGGACGGAAACGTATTGTGGACTGAGATCCAGAAACAGGTCGAGATCCTTCGGCACGGGATGGACAAGGACGCGTGATGCGCGGAAACAAGAAAGTGATGCAGAAGTTCTCTAAACCTAGCACTTATTGTCATCCTCCCCTGGTTGCTACTCAACATCCTGTTAGAAGAATATATCGAGTTGATAATCCAGGCAACAAACCCAGCAACCAGAAGAATGGACGCAAATCAAGTTATGAATTGTGTTCTCAACCATGCAAGCTCTCAAAGGCTCAGCTCAACGCTTATGTGTCAATTCCTGCTCGTCTTCCCTCTTGTATTTAGGTCATCGAGACAAGTCCGCCGAGACCAACAGACAGGCAAAATATTGTAAAACATTGCTCCCTTCCAACGCTGCGCTGGGGCCACATCTCATATCCCAGCCAGAAGTACAGCACGTCAGAGCTGTTCGGAAAACATCAACATGCAATTCCCTCCTGGTGTCGCCGAGCAAGTAGAACGCTGCATACCCAAGTAGGCACAAAGAGCCCCAGTACAATAGGTACAATATGTATAGCCGAATGAACGAAGAAGTCACCCACCCGTGCCCGATCACCAACGAATATCGAGGGCGGTAAAGCACGCGAGGTGTCTGTATCTCGCGTCTTTAATCGGGATCTCTTTACAGTCCTTTGCCTCCTTCCGGTTAATGGTGATGTTCTTGCACCGCGCAGCCTGAATCGCGTCAGCCGTCAACTGGTCCCCAGCTGTTCCTCTACCAGCGCGATGTCTGGCCATCAAGCATTGTCTTACACATCGCTGCATAGTCACACTATTGGTATTCTATGGAAATCCCACCTCGGCTCTTGCAAGTCCACAAGCGACTTGCTTGGTCATCACAAGTCTACACATGTACGTCGCAAATCCGGATCCTGCTCCATGTAAACTACTGGAGAACGTTTCGCGTAAGCTGAACCGGTATGCCTATTTTTGAATCAATAGCATTCGTACAAGCTAGGTCATATTACGACTAACACCAAATGCGTGAATTGTACAATTCTGCCATCCGAAGTTGGGCTATTCTTATTCCTCCCCAAAGGCAGCTAATGTTCCTGAACTGTGTTCACCGAGGAAAATCTCAACCACCTATTCAATTGACGGGTCGGCAGAAACAAGGGGCCTTTGTCCACGTCACCCGCACGTTTGCTATTTCGGGACTCCTCTCTAGCTCCGAAAGACGACCAGCCGCGTATGAATGGAGCTGCATGAGTATATGAATAAACTTGTTTCCAGTTCTTCAAAACTTTACATCACTCCTCATACCCAACTTTCCCTGGCGGAATTCCAACTAGCTACTTTCAAGATGTGCTATTGCGAAGTCGCGTACTGTCGATTATGTGGCCATGCAGTTGGCCATTCCATTCGACCAACATGCTCCCCTGCATCACAGCAAGCACCAGGCCATGAATGGCTCCAGACTCAAGGTATGTTCCGGCAACCACGCTTTTACAGTTGTCCTAATGTCGAATGCCCGATAAACCAGGATGTCTCATCTGCTATCTCGACGATGCAAGCAGCTGCACTGCAACAAGGAAAGGCGCACTCGAACTACATTCCGTTTCACGCAATAAAAGCTGAGAATGACGACGATGACGAGGCTTGCGACTTGGCACTCGATCTCTACACTTACCCACCTAGCAGAACAGGACCATCTTCTTCTAGAATAACTCCAACTTGGCTTTCCGAGACGGAGTGGCGCATAGTAAGCAGGAAGTATGCGCAAGGCAGATCGATTCTCGATATCGCGAGTCGACTGCAAAAAAATGCGAGTCGACTGCGCTCATATATCGATCTATATATCAGGCACAGTGCCGATGCCCATAGCCACGAGGACGACGATACGGCATCGAGCCCCACGTCTACTAGTAGTAGAGGATCTGATCTCTTTCCGTTTCCATTCAATGAGACTGACGTGATCGTACCGCAGCCGGGCGCACCCCATCCGACATTTTTCAGCCTTGCAGAACAGAAGAGTGTCTTTGCGATGTTCCAACAAAACTTCACAGTCAGAGAGATTTCCGAGTCCTTCAAAAAGCCTCGCCACAAGACTTCACAATACATCAACGCTTACTTTAGGCCAGTCCTTCTGAAGCTTCAAAACTCGGAGAGAGAAGCCGAGAATGCAATCGGCCCCAAGGCTTCCATACCCAAGGCTTCCATCTCCAAGGCTTCCATCCCCAAGCTTGTCAGCCCCAAGGCTGCTTCACCAGAATCAAAGCCAGATCTGAACAATGGAGAATTTGAGGCGTTCTTGAATTCCCTCGAAGCTGGGAACCCCTTCGAAGCTGAGGCATTCACTCCTGAAATGCCAGACTCTCTTGTCAGTGGAAATTCGCCAGTCAACGCTCCAACTTCGAGAAAGCGGAAAAATGAGGTCGAGTCCGAATTACAACGGCCTTCGAAGCGCATCCGCCATCACTCTCTCCCTTAAAGCCGCAAACATCATAGACTGCTACAGGCCCACCGAAAATCGAGTCAGGCAGCTTTGGGTCGGCGTTACATAGTTTACAAAAGCTACTTTTTATTCTATATGAAAGTTTATTGTTGATTCAAGCTCGCAAAAGCTGTGTTGTAAATCATTATGGACCGTTCTTCTCCATTCAAAAGATTGTGTTCTACAAAACAAGAAATTAAATCAATTTGGTCTCAATTCGTGGAACTTTAAAATAGGCTTTTATCGTCACTTTTTGCAATGTACCAGCTGTCGTGTTCGTTCGGGTTCCCTTTAGAAAAACTATTTTCTTTTCACCCTAACCTATCTATATATACATCCAAATATATAAGAACGGATATTCGCGCACTTAAAAACGGCTGCTACGCACCTATTTATAACTAATTATACTCGCCCGTATACACCGATTTATTTTTATTATAGGCTTACTACCTATTCTATTAATATTTATATATTATCTAATATATTATACTATTTTAATTATATCCCTTTACTTAACTTTAATTATATATTTATTACCTATATATTAGCCTAATTCGATAATATTTACCCACCCTTAAGCACTTTAATTTATAATTATATACCCTTACCGCTACTAACCTTATTAGTAATATTATTAATAGTTAAATTTATAGGTAATAGTTAATTAATAATTTTTAATATCTTTCTATATTACTTTTTAACTTTTAGCCTTAAGTTTAAAGAGCTAGTTTAAAAAAAAGATTATTATTTTAGCTAATAATTTACTTACCTTATAAGCTAGCCCGTTAAGCGCTAATCTTATTAAACGGCTGCTTATTAAGTATTACTATTATAGATATCCTTTTTATTTAAAGATTATAGGGTTAAGTTATTTTACTTTTAAGCTAAATTTACCCTTTAAATTAAAGCTATTATCGCTCTTATTTTATTATCTACTTTATTTAAACTAAAAGTTATTAACTTTATTTTATTTATTATTATTAACTTTTCTCGCCTTTTATTACTTTTTAATATACCCTTTTTATTAATATTAAATATATTTTACTTATAAAGCTATTTCTTTACTTTAACTCTCTTTAATAAAAAAGTATTTAAAAGCGGGTTATTAATTAAAAGATTACGATTTAATTAAAAGAATTATTAGCTTTTAATTTATTTATAATTCGATTAGCGTAAATTAAGCTAAATTATATAAATATAAAGTATTTATAAGTTATAAGTAAATAATTACCCTATAAGACTTCTTTTTTAAATATATAGGTTATATATATCTTCTCTTTTAAAAGAAGCTTAAGCATTACCTATAATACTTATAAAGAAAAGGCTTTTAATTAAGCTTACTTATTAAACTTTTAAAGTAAAAATATCTTTTAATATACTTTCTTTAAATAAAAGTTATAAGCTATATCCTTTAAAGCCTTATAAATAGCTTTAATTAAATAAAGAAAGTTTCTTATCCTATAAGCTAAATATATCTTTAACTTATAATATAAACTTTTAATTAATAACGTTATATATAGGCCGAAGTTAAAAGTTTTATAGGTTTTATAAATAGCTTATTTAGCTATAATTACTTTTTCTTTATTTATATACTAAATCTTTAAATAATTAATAATAGCCTTTTAATTTTAAAACTTTTTTTATAATCGCTTTTAAGCCGTTTTATAAACTTTATAATTAGTTAAATATTTTATAAACTTAAAAAGGTTAAATAAAGCTTATTAAATATAAGAAATATTATTTAAAATCTTTAATAGGATTATTATTTTATTTTTTATTAATATATTTAATAAAACTAATTCTTTATTTTTATTATCTTTATTATTAGCTTTCTTTTTTAATTTTATATTTATTAAACTAATTAGCTTCCGCTACTTTTTTTTAATATTAAGGATAATATTTATATTAATATAAAAGATATAGAGTTAGTATTAAGCTTAAAGAAATATATACTTAAGGGTATTAATTAAAATAGTTTTATAATCGGTAATAAATAAAATAGGTTTTTTAGCCTTATAAACTTAAAATAATTTTTAAATTTACTTTAAAAGTTATCGATATATAAGTTTTTACTTATTATTAATAATACCTTAAAAAAATTTTTTTTTTTAATATAGCTAACTATAATATTTTAGAAATAAAGTATTCTTTTATAGTTTATTAAATAAATATAATTAAATAAGAGATAGTAAAAGAAATAATACTTTTATAGCTAAACTAATTATACTTTTTTATATTAAAATATACCTATAATTCTTTTCTAATTATTTATAATATAATAATATTAGGCCCTATTTTTCTTAAAAAAGTTTAGTATTATTTAAATTAATATATATATTTTCTGCTTTTTTTTATAAAAGTTAGCTAGCTAATTTTTTATTATATTAGGTTTTAAAGAGATTATTAAGTACTTTTATTAAAAAAGAAATTTAAGTTTTTTCGGCTTAGCTAAAAATAGGTTTTATACCGCTTAAGTAAAGAAATTATAATATTTTTCCGATAGTTATATTTAATTATACTCGGCTTTAAAAACTTTTTACAGCCTATAATAAGTATATTATCTCTTTTTAATAAAAAGCTTTTATTTATTAAATATCGCCCTTATTATATATATAATTACGTATTATTTATAATTAATCTTAATTATTATAGTATTATTTTATTTAATAGTTAAAAGATATTAAATATCTTAATTATAGCTTAATATTTTTTATTAAAGTTTTTCTATATAAATTATTGCTAGCTAATTAGTAAACTTTATAGCTTTATTTAAGTTAGCCTTTAGCTTATTATAAGTATTATATATATCCTTAAAGAGTTTTAAAAAAGGAAAAGGGTTAAAAAGTATTAGGCGGTAATAATGTATAGCTATAATATTAAAGTTTTATTTATAATAGTTAACCTATTATTATAGCTTAAAGCTTAAATAATCTGGTATATCTACTATTATAATAATATAGAATAAGCGTTATTTAATTAAATAAGGATAAATTTTAATATTAAATTAACCGAATATATTAGATTTAAATTAATTAGGCAATAGGTAGGTAATTAGCGGGTAAATATTTAAGTATAGCAAGAGAATCTGCTATAGGGTATATATCTAATAATATAAAAAACATTTTAGTGTTAGTAGCGACGAGGTTAAATATAGTAATCTGATTAATTGATGGCTGCTAACTAAATAAATAGGTATATGGCAGCCGTTTTGGGTGCGCGAATATCCGTTCTTAAATATATATGTACTGCTAAGATGACGTGGTCTTTAAAGAGATCACTGCGGATTCCTATCTAGTTAAGAGTTTCCTCCATCGTCAAATTACCTAAGGAAGTACATGTGTATACTGAAGTGATGCTCACCCTCCCGTTGGGCACAAAAGCCACTCATCCAGTCAGACCAGCCTCAAGATCGACGGTTGATCTTTTACAAGATCACGGTCCTATTACATGGGATAATTCTAGAGCTGTTGGGTTATGTATCTACATTGAGTTGTGTTCCCAATCCGTCCTCTTGATGGCTGAGCGCAACGTACGAAAGCATCGTTATGACGCGGATTCTAGTCTGGGTCAGAGCGCAGTGCGGGATCCGGCCCGTGGTGCTCTTCGTCTTGCAGATCGACACACGTGGGTTGAAATATTGGACGGTTTTGTGACAAATCGAGGCAGGGTCCAAGTCTTCAGAAACAATCCTCTTTTTGCATGCGGAATGAGGTATAGCGCCATCAAGAGCGGAGCGGATAACTATTGATACCCGGTTGGATGCCTGGAAGATGATGGTGTCTACTTTGTGCCACATACCTGGGTAACTCTCTCCCGCTCTACTAGTGAACATTGACTAGCGAATATAAACACCAATTGGTCCATCCTGCATAAGGCTGGGGCCGGTAAGATCAGGTGAAACCAGAGAAAACGAGGCATAAGTCGAGTGACAGAGCTAGCATTGCTTTTGAGGCTTCACTGCCGTTAAAAGTTGATATATAGCTGATACCTCGGTGATAGGGACAGCTTACAATCACGGCCATCGGCATTAAGAATGAACAACCCCGAGAGTCACGCAACAGAGTAGTATACCCAAGGTCTTGTGATCCTTATTAGGATTTTACATGACATAGATACCATGTCATGAAATAAAGCACCTTCATTTCCCACCTGGGTAGTTTGACCTTAAATCCGCTTCGGGATTATATATGCAGTGTATCGCGGTTGCTTGAACTTGAATGCTCGCAAAGGTTGTCTAAATTTGTCAAGCATGCGTGATTTCAACCACCTCGATGCTTTTCCGACTGGATTCCAGCCAATAAACGCGATGGCAGTCGACTTCAGAGAGACTGCCTTCGTGGTCACTGTAAGGCATAGTTGAGGGCATTCGGCAAAGCCACATTCCGGCACGAGCGGGTGGCAACTCCATACTATACCTTTTGCAGAGGAAATGACTTCGGATTTTGCCAGACAACGCTGAGAAGCGATCTGCGCATCTGATTGTTGATAAGCAATACTGATCTAGAGTTTTGAGTCGGTTTCTTAAGTTCTGACGGGCTGAGTTCGGCAAATCATGACTTCAGACGGATTTAGGGCGAACGGGGCCGACACGCATTCCGGGTGAAGGGCCAACGTGATCAGGTGTTTCGAGTCCTGCAATGTGCAGGAACCTCTCGGAACACTCCGTACCTTTACCGAAATGTCGCTTGCGAAATCATCGAAGCCTCGATCCCAAACTGACTGCTCGCCAATGTCACAGCACTTGAGCACACCCCCCTGACAGCACTCAATCATGTCTCGCGTTGTCTTGGCTGAACGGCGCAACCATATCAATTTCTCATCTCCCCTCTGTCATAGCTCGGGATGTAGCCCAGGCCGTTCTTCTTGACCCAAATCGAAGCCTCTAATTGTGAGAAATAGCTCACGAATTATTCATAATTTATATTAGCACTGTCTTCCTTTTTCTGCGGCACAACTTGACATACTTCAACAACCTGAACACGGTATCTCCATCGACACCTCTTGTAAATAAACCGTTGCGGCTAAAGACGACCGGAGGATACAGCGCTGGAGGAAATACCAAATGTCACTCAGCCTCGGTGGAGACGCAGCGTCGCCCACTACCAGCAACAAACATTGAACACCATGGCATTTCCAACAGCGACAGCGTTATTACCGCGCCAAGTCAACGTCATCATAGGATCGAATCCAACGGCTACCATCTCGTCTCTCAGCAGCGCTCTCGTCACAGCTACTAATAGCGTCTCATTACTCTCGCAACAGTCTCTACAGCTTTCACAACAGTCTCAGCAGCTTTCACAGTCAGTTCAGCAATTATCGCAGTCCACACAGGTATTATCACAGTCCATACAACAATTACAAGTACGGTCGGCCCAGGATGTCCAGAGTATACGCAACAGTGCTGCTATCGCGATGGTCAGCATGGCCAACAGCGCAAACGCGGCGATAGCTACGGCCTCGAACAACGCTGCCGTCGCTTTAGCAAGTATCTCCGGTAGCCTTGCCGCAGTAGCCTCCGCAGCGAGGCAATCCGCTCTAGCTGAACAAGCAAATGCTAGTGCTGTCAGGGTAAGTCGATCACGTAGGAGTACAATGAGACTGTGACAACCAGATGTTAACTCCAAGTAAAATAGGCTCAGGCACAGACCCAGGTCACCGCACAAGGGAATGTGATCAGTGTGACACAGACAACTATCGCGATCGTCGCAGCCATTGCCGGTACATTCATACTGTCTCTGGTTGGCTTCCTGTTCTTCTTACGCAGCCGAAATCGGCAACAGCGGCGCAGGATTGCTGAGCTCAAAGGCACCATCAAGAGACCACTGAGCCCGACCGGCAGTAGTAATATGGTCTGGGATGATAAAGGATGGCATCAGAAATCAGAAAAGGATCGACAACAAGAAGAAACCACCAGGCAGTCACCCGACGCGAAGCCTCCGATCGGGTTGGCAGCGTCCTCACAAATCGGCAGGGAAGAGAAAAGGAGCAGTAATTGGCCACTTTCATCGAGCGCCCTGGGCGGGGCTAAAGAGCCGGAACGTCAAATAATGAACCCTTCCAATGTGAGCATTGTGAAGGTGGGACAAGCGGAAGGAGTTGGGGGTGCGAACGAGCCGGCGGTGACCTCATCACAACAACAAAGTACAGGGACAGGGTCAGCGAAGCCACCAAATCTTTCACTGTTTCCAAAAATCACAGAGCCAGGATCAAAGACGGATGCTCAGGGACAGGGGAAAGAAGCCTCTGATTCCAAGCAACCAAATGTAAATACCCAATATCCACCGAGATACAGCGTGGAGCCAGAGAGAGGCTCAATGAGCATCAACATGATGTGAAGAGGCGAGGCTTCTACAATAATTAATAATACATATGGATAATACCAGTCAACCTTCTCTTTGACTCTTCCCAAGAAACAAATCCTGAGAAGTACATCTAGCATTCCCACTTATTCTATTTCAAGGTTGACAACCACAGTGTTTTTCACGTCCAGCCGCCGCAACCTTGGAAGTTCAACAAAACTTGCGACTAGCGTGTTGCTGTGGGCGTATCTAACCATAGTCACTAGGTGTATTTATACAGAATGGTCCCTTGTTGGAAAAAGAAAGAAATAACGGACATCGGCACACATTTTTTCAGAGCAGTATGAAAGAGATGCTCTTGAGGCCGGTTTTGTAAGTTGGACGTGCGATCCGGCAGCGTTGTGAGGGGGGGGGGGGTTCGCGCAGGGTGGGATTTCTCAGGGTTCGGGGAGAGCTGTCGACGGTCGAACTCTTCAACCTCGAGGTGTGAGCGGACCTCAAAGGCAGATTGAGGTAGTCACCCACGACTCCAGCGGCGAACCGGTATCTCCATTTCTGAGCAACTGCTGAGAAATTAGGAGCTGCAGGCGTGTGGCCAAGCCTGAGTGATCGTGGTCACTGCTCTGAACGACAAGCACCACACCAAGAGACTGCGCCCAGCGAACACCTCATTCCGCCCGGGAGACGCCAGTCGACGACCACGACATCTGGAACGGTCCTGGACCCTCCTTACCAACAAAATGTCTGGCATGATTGACCCCCAGATCTTCGAACACCTCAAGTCGAAGATCGACGAGGATATCAAGGCGCGAGATGACCTGAACGGAATCATCCAGAAACTGGAGCGCGATGTATCTTACACCCAAGGTCTCCTCTCGCGGGTGCATTCAACCCCAAGATCTCACTATCCCACCCTACTCTCGCAAGTCGAGACTGCCGTCAAGGCTGAGGTCGAAAATTTTTCGCAGCTGAGCGAGGTTGCCTCTCAGCACCCTTACTACAAGTACGAACAGTTTTGTTTCACCGGAACTCATGGACGATGCTAATCTGCACCCCTACAGGTACAACAACAAGTGGACCCGAGCTGTCCAAGATGCAGTCCTCACTGTGCTTCTCGACGGCTGGCTGGGTGGTAACCTTGTTCCCGAGGGGAAATTGGGACGGCTTCTGACTCTCGAGGAGGTGGGGGAGCACGTCTTCCACGGTCAGTCAGACTAGCACCCGCTCTCGTCGCTGCGATGAACCTCGGGCAAAGACAACAGACTGACACGTGTTCGCAGTGCCTGTAAACCTTAAAGACCGTGACGCCTTCCACATCACCATCGAGGAGTATCTCCTGGCGGTCACCGGCCTGACGGACGAGCTTGCCCGGCTGGCCGTAAATGCCGTGACTCTGGGAGACCACGAGCTTGCGGTGAAGATCAGCAGTTTCGTCAAGGACATCCACGCAGGCTTCCAGCTGCTGAACCTGAAGAACGACATCCTGAGGAAGCGGGTGGACAGTGTCAAGTATGCGGTCAAAAAGGTCGAGGATGTCGTCTATGATCTTTCGTTGAGGAATTTGATTCCCACCTCCTGAATCTGGCCTCTCTGCATCGGGAGGGAGCACGGGGACCTGACGAGCCCCGAGATGTGGTGGCTCTCGCATTGGCGCGGAATCCAGGTCAGATGAGCGTCGAACGGACATATTGGGCACATCATGAAAGGGGCGAGCTGAGACTCAGATCAGACGAATCATGACAGGCACGAACTTGGAGTCTGTCATTCACTCTACTGCTTCTGAGAGAAGACGAGAGCCCTGGATTCGACCTGCGAAGCCGTCAATACTACTCCTGAACTTGACGATCCTGCACATGTCGCATTCTCACTTTCAAGCTAGCCTGCTTTCGCGGATCGTTTCGATTGGTTGTTTCTTTCTCGAGCCCCGGTTTTCTCTTATCCCATTCTCTCCTGCACGTTGCCACCGCCTCCGGCGATGGATATGTTGCTGTCGATTCCATCCCGACCGGTTTTGACTACGAAGAGCGCCTGTTGACAAGATGGTAAGATCTGACCGACTTGGACTAGTCCCTAATTGTTCCTCTCTGACGAAAACAAATTGCTTTAGTACCATTGACTCTAGAGGAAGATACACATGGCTGTGGCTCATGCATTCCTAACACTCCATGTAATTGGGAGCTACCCCCTGGCACCTGACAGGGATTAGGTCTGTAACTATTGTAGGTCCCCACGCCCCGGGTCAATTACCTCACCACACTTGCAATCCCCAGACAAAAAAGCCCAAGGCATGACTCTCGATCTTCTCCCATAACTGTTGCGGTGAAGTTTGGTCTATCCTCGCTTTCTGCTCTCAGCCCGAAGAGCAGAGGATAGTCAACATGGCAGCAGCTGTTAAAGCCCAGGAGAAGCCTGTAGAGACCAAAAATTACAAGGGTTTTGTCGCCGGCGTCTTCTCCGGCATTGCGAAGCTGTCTGGTAAGCCAAAACCTTTGCCTTGATCCGCAAAGGAGGTCCTCTGTTCCCCCCAAATTTCTTCAATCATTGCTAATAATGTAGTCGGTCACCCTTTCGACACCGTGAAGGTTCGTCTACAAACTACCGACCCAGCTCGCTTCTCCGGACCCCTCCAGTGCCTGCTCCAAACGATTCGCAATGAGGGCCTCTCCGGCCTATACAAGGGGGCCACCCCCCCGGTTGTGGGATGGATGTTCATGGACAGCATCATGCTGGGCAGCCTGACGGTCTACCGGCGCCTGCTCCGCGACAACATCTTCAACCCGCCGCTGCACCCCCTACACGACCCAAACCTGCCGCTGCCCGCACACGGCCACGGCCTAGCTGGCATCCTGGCGGGCTCAACGGTCTCGTTTGTCGCGGCGCCGGTGGAGCACGTCAAGGCGCGCCTGCAGATTCAGTATGCGGCCAAGAAGAGCGAGAGGCTATACAGCGGGCCGATCGACTGCGTGAGCAAGATCTGGCGCGCGCACGGGGTCCGTGGGCTGTATCGCGGGCTGACGGCGACGCTGCTGTTCCGCTCGTTCTTCTTCTTCTGGTGGGGGAGCTACGACATGTTCAGCAGGTGGATGAAGAACTCGACGAACTTGAGCGCGCCGGCCATCAACTTCTGGGCCGGGGGGCTAAGCGCCCAGGTGTTTTGGTTGACGAGCTATCCTAGCGACGTTGTCAAGCAGCGTATCATGACGGATCCATTGGGCGGCGGGCTGGGCGACGGTACACGGCGTTTCAGGACGTGGAGGGAGGCGGCTGTGGCAGTATACAGGGACAGTGGATTAAAGGGCTACTGGCGAGGATTCTTGCCGTGTATCTTGAGGGCGTTCCCGGCCAATGCGATGGCCTTGGTTGCATTTGAGGGCGTCATGCGCGCGCTTCCCTAGGAAGTGCACAGGAAAATATTTCAGGGCCTCAGGTATAGAGCTTGGGGGATAGACAGTCGCAAGGTCATTGATACCCAGACATTTCACGCCAGCATATAGACAATCAATCTCCGATCCATTTTGGCGAGCGCATATAGTATTCACTATTGAATGAGCCTGGCAACGCCATGGTGTGCGTGCACAACCCAGGATAACCGGCCAGCATAAATTGGCCCGAGACCCATGCATTTTCGCCTTTACCACCAACGGCGGTCCTTTCCAAAGGGCTTCCACCATCGCGGCTCAATACCATGTGTCCTCGAGTGCGCTGGTCGTCGCTTATTCATCGTCGTCATCAGCCTCGTCGTTGACGACGTTGAAGAACTTGAGCTCGTACACTCCCTTGGAGGTAGAGACCACGCGGAGCCAGTCACGGAGCTGCATCTTCTTCAGGAACTTCTTGGTCCTATAGGGCAAATCGCATCAGCATCTTGCTTCATGGATAGACACTGAGTCCTGCCAGCTCTCGAACGGATGGGTAGATCTTACAGGTACTTGAGGTATCGGCCGGACAGCTCGTTGTGTGCGATGATCTCAATCTTGCCGTCGCCGACCTGAGAGATCTGGATGGTCTCGCCCAGGTTGCCGACGCGACCCTCGACCTTGATCTTCTCGTTCAGGAACTTCTCGAAGGCGGAGACATCGAAGATCTTGTCGCTGGCAGGCTGCGAGGCGTTGATGGTGAACTGCAAGGGCGCGCAACGTTAGCGGTGCGATCAAAGGGGTGTGGACTCAAAGGTGGAGATTCTGCTTACCTTCTTGGTGGTCTTGGAGGACCTGCCCTTCTTCTGCGATTTTGAAAAATTGACCTTAGCCTACTGCATCACGCCATGATCTCTCTGGCCGAAAGACTGGGCCAGCAGCAAAGCGGTGTCAAGTACGTACAGTTTGGGGAGCCATTGCTTCGGATTGTGGGTGAAAGAGGACGCAAAGAGGTTAAATATCCTGCGCCGTTGGTGGATGGTTTTGGGAGAGGTGGTGATATTTGCGATGTCGAGGGGTGGTCCAGATCTGGGCAGGGAAAAAGTTCGCGACGCAAAGCTCCAGGCTAGTTGAGGCCAAAGTGTGGGCTGGCCTCTACAGCTGGGCGCCAGCTGGCAAGCGTTGCCTGCTAGCCCATGCCCATCTAACCCCCATGCACCCGACCTTTGTGTAGGAAAGCCAATGCCATCTTGATTTGACAAACATTGCGAAGCACAATTTATTTGGCTACGAGTCAACTGTACGTAGACTGGCAAGATGTCCGTCGAAAGTTGATGCTGGATGGACGGCTGCTGGAACAAGACTCTCGCATCTGAGGACCAGCTGGTCTGCACCTCGTGCCGACACCCGCGCCCTTGACATTTCGGTAGCTATTGAGCACAGAGCGGGGACTAGGCCCAGGCAGTACCCCGGTACCTGCACAGCACGTTACAGGCCTACGCTCTTGTCTCGGGACGATGCTGTCATCGGCCTCCCAGACCTGCGACGACTGCAGACCATCGACGCCACAGCCGAGCCACAGCAGCTGAGCCACACAGAGCCATGTCATTAATTCATTACCCTGACCGGCAGAGTCGATCAGATGACCGTCGATGGCCAACTGGACTGCTTGGTGGCTTCAGTTTACAGGCTTTCACAGCAGGCCCAGACTGTGGAATGACGTAGCAAGACGGGCAGGGTGTTAAAATCATCTGCAGAAGTGTTGCGAGAAACGGCAACTGGGTCGCAGACCCAGGCCCCAGCCAAGAATACCGCAGGCGAAGATACACGCAATCTCTGTTGTCGCTAACAGAGTCCCAAGACCGGCAGTCTGACGGATTTAGAATTCGTGCACTGTTAAGTACTAGTGATCTTAATATTTAAGTATTCTAACCTCTCTTACTATAATCATACTTATTGAAATTAAAAAAATGTATGTCATAGGTAAAACAATTGATTCATTTCAGATTAGTGATCAAAATATATAGCATACTCACTATGGTTGTTGAACAACTGATGGTTGAAGGGTGAGGGTTTTGGTGAGGATTCACCTGTGCACGAATTCCTATTCCGTCAAGGCTGACCGGCAGTGGGTGCCCAGGTACCCAGGTAGAGCAAGTCTGGGCGCGAGGCAAGCCGCGCGGGTGTGAGGTGCCGAGTGCCAGTTTGCCAATGCAGCTCATGCAGCCGTTCAAGGATGGTGAACGCTCTCCCGGGAGGGCTGGGACGAGGGAGGCGTCGGGTCCTCCGAGGTCCTGGGCATGGGTTGTCTTTGGTCTCTTTCTTTTGCCTTTGTTCAGCCACTTATGGGTACCGGAGAATGCACACCACGGACGTCGTGAATGATGATAATGTGGACGAGGCTACCGAGTGAGCTACGGATATTCTCTGATTGGTTTGCGCGGACAGACTCTTCCCGGCGGTATGACAACTTGTGCATGGACATTCCGCATCGTACATTGTGCTCGCCTGTCCCCATCCCAGCCGGCGCGAAATTATTCAAACAAACAACTGAAATGCCACGCCGGTGGGGTTGGGGATGGTGTATTGTCAGATTGTACAGCCTGACAGCACAGCCCGTCTGCGGGCTGGTGGGGACTGGCCTCATTTGCTTTTCATTGCCCCTTGAAGGATGATCCCGTTGGTGCAGAGCAGAATAGACGGCACTAGGTCCGGATTGAAGAATGCACTGCCAACCACTGTTATCACATCGCGACAAGCTCCCAGCTACTACAGGGTGGCTGGACATGCACGGAGATTGGTTTCAGATGGCCTGTACGCATCTGGACTCGGTCGCAGCCAGCCAGCCTGGCCAGCCAGCAAAACCTGGCAGCAACTACCCTAAGTACGGGAATACGCTGATGTGCCTGAAGGGGGTGGCCCAAGGCCCACGAACCCCAGCGTCCCCCAAGCGGTCGGTCTGTGCTGGCCTTGTGCTGGCCTGTGGCGGGTGGGTGTATGCATGTATGACGCACCTGTTAGGACTGACTGGCAAACAGGATGTACCTCCCCTGTCCCAGGTGACTGAAGCTTGTTTGCTGGGCGCTGACACCTTCCCTTCATGCTGATGCAACCGCTGCGCTGTTGAACAATTGCCTTGCCTGCGTGCGCCTACTTAAGACTGACCCACGCCCGCTCCCCTCCCACACGCCCTTTGATTCCATATCTCGAACGACAATCAGAATTTTCTTCCCTCGCACTACATTGCTCAACGCCACTCACAAGCAACCAATTGCTCCTTCGCTCAGTCGATAACACAAGTCAAAACGCCATCATGCCTTTCACCGGAAGGTAAATCACCGCCAGCCCCCAAACAGAAACAGACGTCATCTGGGTGACTCCAATTGCTAACAATGCTTTCCACCAGCGATATCTGCAAGATCATCCTTGCCGTCTTCCTGCCACCTCTGGGTGTCTTCCTCGAGCGCGGATGCGGTGCCGACCTGCTCATTAACATCCTGCTCACCATTCTGGGTTACATCCCCGGCATCATCCACGCCCTGTACGTTACTAGCCCACAGACCATCAAAACCGCCAGGGATTGGACGTGAGCATGTGCTAACTAGTGATAAAAACAGCTACATCATTTTGAAGTACTAAGCAAAGGGCGCGGCACTTTCTCAAAAACCAGGCGTCGCTCATGACAAGTCAATCTCTTCTTCCGAGAGTCGACAACTGGTCACCGCCAGCGCCCCACGAGGGCGTCTACCATTGAGCGGGGCTGGCGCTTCCACACCAACCAGTCTTAATCACCCTCCACATCACCAAATTCTACGACTCACCGACGGCCTTGTACGATTTTGAATCATGAACCGGGCCGTGTGCCACGCTTTCCTCTTTGTGGTTTTTTGATTGACGCGATGAGCTTTCACACTGGGTATTATAGCATACTGCGTTTTGCTTGTTTTTAGTTTTGGGGGAAGGGGAATTTGCATCCTTTTTACTTTCTCGAGAGAGAGCCGCGCTCACCCGTCGGCTTGCGGGTTCAGGTTACCGAGAGACAATTCTCTAGATAATGAAACGATACCCCTTATACGTCCTTGACGGCATCGACCACAATACAACCTATCTTTCGCCCACCTGTTTGAATTGAAAACCAGCTGCCTTGCGTTGACTTCCGGATCCCCCGAGCTCGGCTCCTATCGGACTGGTGAAATGACGTCACACCGGAAACGAAATAGCGATGCGACTGTGGTATTGCCGGCTTAGAATTCTCAGGTGATCCGTTGTTTGACCCGGCTGCTCCTGGCAATCCCATTCAGTTTTCCAATTGGTATCTCTGCCTTGTGGCCTGGTACATGCATTTAAAATTGCAGGATGCGATCTACTGCATTGAACCACAGAGACAAGTTGCATCCAGACCTGTCAGGTTTGTTCTGCCAACGTTTCGATCCTTCCAGGCATCTCGCCGCACTATGCCCGCCCAACCTTGAATGACAAGATCTATGCAATGAGTTAGAAAATGTATCGTGTGATAGACGCAGAGAAAAACTCACGTCGTTCTTGCCGACAGAGATGGTGTCATCCTCCGCAACCCTTTGGTTCCCGACCCCTTCTATGTAGGCTATGGGAGCATCCCCCATGACCTTTCTCGCCGCCTCTCCGACTGTGCTGTTCTTTTTCACGAGCACACAGTCCCTGAACACGTGTTTCGAGTCTGTTGCCCCTGAGCTGAACGATGTCGTGTTCCGGACCGGGAACACTGGCACCAGGCCCAACAGTTCTGCCGCCTTGGCCAGTACCTGGACGACGCCGGTCGAGCCGAAACGGTACAGCACCATGTCCTTCAGGTTCTCTATTCTTGTCTTGTTCTTTTCGTCGAGCTCTTTCAAACCTCCCCCGTCTGGGTCACCGTCGGCGATCAAGTCTTCTCTCGTGTCAACGAACTCGCTGCCTTCGCTGTACCGGATATAGCCCTGCTTGGCGAGTTTCCGCAGGAATATCTCCGAGACAGCGCTGCACAGCACAATTGTATTTGGATCCTGCATCTTGGCGATCCGTGAAATGTTGGCGTCCGAGTCGGGGTGGTCGATCTTGTTGAGCGCGATGACGGTGGGGAACTTCTCGTCCGTGAACGCGTTCACCACGCGGTCGATGGTCTCGTCGCTCCATGCCTCGAGCGGCTCCTTCAGGTTCAGCTTGTCCAGCGTCCGCGCAACCACCTTGGACGTGCTGCCGTAGCCGGAGAACTGCGATTGCAGCGTTTCCACCGCCGTCGCCTTCACCGCCATGTGCCTCCTCCGTATGCTGCCCCAGCGTTGCATCAGGTTGCCCTTGATCCACGCGACGATCTCGCTGCGGAGCCAGGCGATGTCGACGCTTGGGTCGTAACCCCTTGTGTTCTTGCCCTCGGCGTCCGTTGTCCCCGAGACATCGACAACATGTATAAGGGCGTCGGCGTGGCGGAGGTCGTCCAGGAACTTGTTGCCCAGGCCCTTTCCCTCGTGCGCGCCGGGGACGAGACCCGCGACGTCGAGAAGCTCGATGGGCACGCTGCGCTTGCCGTCGACACAGGCGCCGTAGTTTGGTTTGCACCGGTCAGAGACATCATGCCGCTTGCAGGCACAATCTATCTGGAGGTATCCTATCGCGCGTTGGGGGTCGATGGTGGTGAACCTGAAGCGGGATCACAATAGGATCAGCCAGACTGTTCAAAGGGGTGGGAATGCTGCCAGGGCCGCGCCTTGGGAGAGAGAGGTGGGCGCGTACGGGAAGTTTCCTACCACTCTTCATCAGCTTCAAGGTTTCAATCTGTACGAAGCAATTGCGTACTGACCGACTTTGGAGGTTGCGTCCGTCTGCTTGCGAGGTCAGTGAGTGCACAGCGTTAGTATGGCAGAGGGAATCGGGAATCGCGTACAAGCGAGTTCAGAGTACTTGATTTGCCAGCACTGGGCTTGCCGACAAGTCCTATTAAAGGGTCGCGAGGCATCGTGCAGAGATCAACAGATTTCCAACAGATTTAAAAGTGTAGGGATTGGTGAGGATGCGGCGACAAGCTGCTCCGTCGATGTGGTGAGAGCAACTATTTGTGGTTATCTCTCGCTGATAGTACCAGACAAGATTCTCACGCCGAAGGGCGTCCGTCGCGGGGCAGGGGTGACCACTGCAGACCTCCAGACCAGACCCCGCCACGGAGGGGCTCCGCGGCAGGGGGTCAATTACAGTTATGACGAGCTCCGAAGGGGAACGGGATAACGAGATGCTCTCTTTCGAATGTCATTTGAAACTTCACAACCCACCAATTCACATCACAATAATCTTGGCAATCACCTGTCGTAATTCTGCAATGCCTCGCCCAAGGTTGCCCCTGGAATCTCTCCCGGTGTGGACAAGCTTCAACAATGGCATTTTTACCAATGTTGAAGCCAAGTCCATTCCGCACAAAGGGTCGGGACTGGTTGCCAAGAAAGACTCGCCCGACATTGGAGAAGCACCTTTGATATCAATCCCTCACAGTCTTGTGTTGAACGAAGAAGCCGTCGAAGGTTATGCTAAAGAAGACAAGAGCTTCAGACAGCTCCTAGACAAATGTGGACACAAAGTCAGTAGTACTGCTTCAACCAATTCGTGCCTTACTGACCAAGGCGTAGAGCCCGCGTCATGACATCCTGTTGTTTCTTCTCGTCCACCTGGTTCTGTCGGCGCAAAACAAGGAACGTGCTGGTCTTCCTAACCAATGGACCGAGTACGTCAAATTTCTGGACGACGAGGTCCCTGTGCCCACTCTCTGGAAGGAAGACGAGCGCTCGCTACTCCAAGGAACGTCGCTCGAGGCTGCTCTTAGTGCCAAATTGCTGGCTCTAAACAGTGAGTTCGACGAGCTGCGCGACAAGTCATCCGAAATTGAAATCTGGAATGCGGCATTCTGGGACAATAATGCTGTCCGCCTCGCGGATTGGCTTCTCGTCGACGCTTTTTTCCGCTCCAGGGTCCTCGAGCTGCCTAGATCAGGACCGTCTCTTGTTCCATGTGTAGACATGGCCAATCACTCGTCGAGCGACGCCAACGCCTACTATGAAGAGAACAACAACGGTGATGTTATCCTCTTGCTTCGCCCAGGCGGCCACGTAAACCAGGGAGACGAGGTCAACATCAGCTACGGCTCAGAGAAGCCAGCCGCGGAGATGTTGTTCAGCTACGGATTCATAGACTCCACCTCAGCGACGAAAAGCCTCAGGCTTCCTCTGAGGCCCTTACCGGATGATCCGCTAGGCAAGGCAAAGGTTCATGCCTTTCAAGATGCCCCATCTGTCGATATCAAGGAAATCGATGGAAGTGTGATATGCACAAGTCCCTTTGCGCATCTCCTAATCCTTAATGAAGAAGACGGACTGGACTTCAGAATACTGCAGGACAACGACGGAGGCAGGGAACTGAGGACGTTCTGGAGAGACGAGGATGTCACGGACAAGACTGGCTCTTTCGACCAGCTCGTCTCGGGCCACGAGCTCATCAGTGTCTTTAAACTGCGAGTCAATATGGCAATATCTCAACGACTAGAGGAGCAATTGGAACGACTTTCTTCCTCCCCGCCTGGCGATAACGATGTGGTGTCTGCGCCAGACCAGGAGAACTCACCGAATGCCACCAATGCGCGGACACTTAGACTCATCGAGAAAAGTGTCCTTGACAAAGCGGTTGTGGTGCTTGAAGAACAGGTGAGTCTCGTTAGAATTTCCAGTTGACTGAAACTGACGAGCTTGCAGCGAGCCGAGCTCATGGCTCACGAAGATGTGATAGCCTACCTGGGTTCTATGGCGATTTCTGAAGGTGGCTTGAGTGAGGTTCAAGAAGACGATAGCGATGATGACTTCAGTTGAGCATAGTACTTCCCACCGGGTATTGATGGCGAAAACCAGATTGAACCAATACTCAATCGGCTGCCAATTGCGGGACTGCGTTGTCGGCAGAATCCGGAGGGGCTCGCAGGCCGATCGCCTGTTCTGACTGGTGCAACAAGCAAAAGGATTGAGCTTGCGTAGCAGTCGAAGCACTTTGGGTTATACCTTCGTAGTCAACCACGCCACCGATCTCTGCAGCAGGGAGCCAACAGACAATTGACCGATATGGACGCCTCGAATCAGAGAGAAGTAGGGTGAACGAAAGAATCCTTCCGCCACCCCGGATTATCTGATTGTATGCAAGACACCCTCTCGGCAGCCTGGCTTCATGTTCTCCAGTCCGGAATGAGAATTGGCCGTTGGGAGGACTAGCCACGGAGTGAGACAACCAACTCATTAAAACGCGGATCCGCAGCCCGACAGTTTGGGCAGGGCTCGTCCTAGCGCCTACCGCGATGCTCATTAGCCGGCAACAGGTCAACGCGTTGCGGCTTGGTGTTGATGGGCCACGAGGCCATTTCACCGTCCAAGGATCAAGAGAAACGGGACGAGTGGTGTAGCCGGGAAGAAGGGGCTCGTGGTGTGCTGTGGGCAAAGCACCTCGAGTGACAAAGGCAAATTTCGTGGAAATGACGGCAGACCTTGTCTAGTTTGCTTGGAAAATATGCTACTGTGTAGCGACAGGCGGAGACTAGATCTACCACACAGGCACATCACCAAACTGCCGCACCCTTTACGAGAGCCTATATGTGGAGTGCTATGGAAGCTGCCCGGGGTCGGTGGCTGCTGATAAGGCACAATCACAACGGCCCTGTTTGATGATGGGGATCAATTCATCCGTCTCATCCGCAGGCGATAACAGGACGGCCACCGGACGACAGCCGACAAGGCCACCGAAGCTTGTTGTCGTTCGTCCTGCCAGAGATGCACCAACCAAAGCACAATAGGTGCTCTAGGGCGTCACACAAGATCCTGCATGCAACATGCGTCCGTCCTTCCTTGGCGGGGAGTTTTCGGGATTGAGCCCATCGACTGATAACTATGCTTTATTAGGTTGCCGTGTGGAAACAGGCTATCATGGCAATCTGGGGGCGATGGGTCTTGAGAGCGAAGGCTAACTCGACCTGGGATTCAAATCCTGGGGTCGACATTCGCCCCGTCTGGGGTAGATCCAGTGGCCTGGACTGAACCCAATTGATTGGGCCCGGCCCCTGTCCCGGCGTCTCAATCCCTTGTGAGACTACTGCGGCGCTGCTACAGCAGCATCGCTAGTCATCCCAGCGGATGGCGTCTCTGCCAATGACCGGCAGCGCCGTCAAGGGCTGGTCCTTTTAGGATCTAGGTTGTCGAGCCAGCTCTCACTCACAGCAGTTCGGCAAAGACTCTGGAGAGGGGCCGGCCACAGGCAGACCAGAGCACGGGACGAGGAAGAAAGGGACTCTCCCGTTGGGACACCTGTCTGGCAGTCTGGGTCAGCACTGAGCGATGATGACCACGTCCCCACCGACGCAGCGAGCCCACAGAAACCCCCCTGCTCAACCCCAGATTCCCTCGTGGCACCCACGAATGAAGTGTCTTGGCACCCACACCGTTGCGATTGTAAGGGGAAGTTGATTGACTTGGGGACTAGCGATTCCAAGCGATGGGCATTTGTCTCCGTCACAATTGGCTTCTGGCCCAGCCTGTTCACTCCACCCCTGCCCGCTCCGTCTTCTGTCCTCCGTCCGTGACTGTGTAGTGTTAGCCTCTCAAAAATCCCCTCCCCCCTCCCCCCTCACCTCTCATTGTGCCCGCGCTGGCCCTCCTCCGCCCTTCCGTTCTACTGGTCACGTTGTACTTCTCCATGTCGCCTTGATTTAACTTTCCTAGTCTTCCCTCATAATCGACTGCCATTCCGACTCCTGACACATTCCCAGCATTCGCAACCCGTAACCTGCCGCGCTGCTTCTCCTTATCCATCCTGTGCATCCAAGAACCGTGTTCTATAAGACCGTGACTCAAGGCGCTGGGCCTCTATGCGCTGCATGGTCCTGCACGACTTTCTGAGCAACGTGACTGAAATGACTCGCCCGTGTCGTCACCATTAAGCGAGCCGCCGCCTTTCCCCACGAGACCCGAGCACACCGAGTCCTGATACGAAGCGAGGCGAATACAATAGGTCGAGTCTCCTGAAACCAAGACGTGTTATTTCTTTTTGTGCTTCGCATCTCCGTCTCGCCGTCCGCAGAGCATATACCGAGTGCGCCTTAGACTCACCGTCGCCACGATGCCGGGAATCCTACCGATGAAGGTGATCAAGGTGGGGACCAGCACGCAAAGCCGGATCGCCCAAGCCTGCGACCGCTGTAGGAGCAAGAAGATTCGATGCGATGGGATACGCCCGTGCTGCACACAATGTGCCAATGTCGGGTTTGAGTGCAAGACCAGCGACAAACTGAGTCGCCGCGCATTTCCCAGAGGATATACAGAAAGTTTGGAGGAGAGAGTTAGGGTCCTGGAGGCCGAGGTTCGGGACCTGAAAGACTTGCTGGATGAGAAGGACGAAAAGATCGACATGCTATCGAAGATGCACGGGAATCATCGCCGCATGTCCATAAGCTCTGGTTCGGGGATGCCGTCGAATGCGAGCTCGCCCGTCGAGGGCAGGCCAGGGAGAGAGCCGACGCCGCCCAAGGAGGACACATTCAAGATACAGGCCTCACCGCTGCTGCTTGGAGTTGAGAACTCAGACTCATATTTCATGGGTCCTTCAAGTGGGCGAGGCTTCATAGGTAAGGCAACACACACGCGTCTTGTGGTTTTGTCTAGATCTCATACTAATTCCCAGCCAGAGGCCTTCAAGCGCAAATTGCAAGAAGCCGGCAAGCCATCCTCGGACTTCAACACCGAGGCGTTCTTGCATATACAGGGTTGCTATCCACTCGTGCCTAAAGACTCAGCCGTGCCGATGAGAGTACCTCCTCGGCTCTTCACCGACCGCTGTGTCAACGTCTATTTCCAGGAATGGGCGCCACTTTTCCCTGTCATACACAAGCCGACGTTCCTCCGCATCTATGAAGAATTCGTGTCGGACCCAGAAAAGGTCAAGAACAACCACAAGCTTGCGCAACTGCATCTCGTCTTCAGCATCGCTGCTCTCTCAAGCGACAGGCCGGATCTGCTGCAGATCGCTTCGTGTGAGCAGCAATGGCAGCGGTCCCTCGAGGCAGTCCTCATGGAGAACACCATGAACACGCTGCAATGTCTCGTGCTTGCTTTGATTTACTGCACAGTACGTGCAGACTACAAGCGCCTGCAGCACTACAAGGGAATCGCGGTGGGTCTATCACATCGCTTGGGTCTTCACCAGAGCCAAAAGCGCTTCTCGTTCGGAGCCCTCACCATCGAGACGCGCAAGAAGGTCTTCTGGACGCTATACACGTTGGACTGCTTCTCTGCCGCTATCCTCGGGCTTCCGAAGCTCATCAAGGAAGAGGACGCTCACGCAGAATACCCCTCCGACACGGATGACGAGTACGTTACTGAGAAAGGGTTCCAACCGACGCTCCCCGGAGAGTACACGAAGCTTTCTTCCGCTCTGGCTCTCTTCCGCGCAGCTCGCATCATGGCCAAGGTTCTCGAGAAGCTCTACCCGGCCGCCACCTCGTACGACCTTTCATTGCAGCAAATGGCTGCTCTTGAGGCGGAGCTCGACAGCTGGTCCGAAAACCTACCCCAGCACCTGAAGCTTACCTTCCGGCAAGACAAGCCGTCAACCGATGTCACTGGCAGCAGGTCACCCTTGTTGGTATGTATCTCAGAGCCCTTTCCTGGTCTTTAGAGCTC
Source organism: Diaporthe ilicicola (assembly GCA_023242295.1). Classification (NCBI taxonomy): domain Eukaryota; kingdom Fungi; phylum Ascomycota; class Sordariomycetes; order Diaporthales; family Diaporthaceae; genus Diaporthe; species Diaporthe ilicicola. Next base: position 70,397 of record JALPVH010000204.1, read on the forward strand.
AGTTCACTGACATCGACCAGTCTCTTACATACTACTACATCCGCACACTCATCTATAGGCCAGCCATTGGCTCCAGCCTTGGTCACAAGGCGGCACCGGCCCGCTTGTCTGTGAGCGAATCAGCGAAGCACATGATTCAAATTGCTGAGCTGCTCGAAGAGAGGAGCATGTCATTTTCGTTCTGCCTCAACAAGGCCGACCTGCTACTGACCTGTGGCATGACGCTGTTGTACCAAGGCATCGACCTGAAGCAAGACAGCAAAATGTTGAAGGACAACGAGCGACTTGTCAATGGCGTCATCAAGATTGTGGAGCGGATGATGGCGCCCAGCACATATGAATTCAAGCGAATCGCCAGCGTGCTTGTCAGTCTCGACGAACCAGTGAGCTCGTTGCCAACGCCGCCGCGGCAGAGCCCCGACACGAGCATGGCTGCGCCGCCGCCGCAACAACGGACGTCACCAGCCCCGAGACCGAAAAAGAAGTCGTCACATGGACACCAATCCCAGCAGTACCCACTTGGCCGTCACTCGGGCGCAACCATGAGCGAGACCGACCTGCTTTCGCAGCAGGAGAAGTTGAGGAGGATGACCATGCCCAACCTTACTCCCATTCCGGGTACGGGACGGCCGGACCTCCATCGCTCCTCGTCTCGCACATCCTTCGACAGTGTCAGGCCAACCCCAGCGTCGATCATGCAGCGCCGCGACCAACGCCTTTCCACCTCCCAGGCTGCCATGATAGCCCGCGTTTCAGGACAAAAGACGAATCTAGACTTTCTCTCCCTAGGCAACGCATCTAACCAGCCCGGCTCGTCTTCACCTGCTCAGAACCATCACCATGTCCCGCCGACCGGGACTCCGACCCAACAGCAGTACGCACCTATTCAGGCCCAACCCAAAGCTGCTGCTGCTGCTGCTGGCGTCTCACCGTCCGAGTGGGAGGCCTTATTGGGCCAGATCGATGGTGGGCAAGTCAATCTCTACGACGCCATCTACGGGGGCCCTCAGGTATCGCTGGAGAAGCCAGTGAACTCGGCAGTGGAGGGGAGCTGGTCGCCCGACTCACTCGACCTTTCGACCTTCAACTTGGGGGACTTCAGCACCACGCAGGGTGGGAGTCTAAGCGAGGAGAGCCTGAGCTCTGTTTCCGGCGGTGATGACCTGTCATCGCTAGACTTCCGTGACTTCCAGGGCAACCATGGAACGATGATGCCTGGGACCGGTGATGAAGGGTTTCTGATGGAAGGGATGCCAGTAGGTGGCAATTTTGGGCTGTGATTTTGAACTGTGTGTTTTGGCGGCAACGTAGCTGATTGCTTCTTTATTTCACGTGGGTTCTGTTATAGGTGTCCGAGGTGCGGGATTATTGGTTGGCTCTTTCGTGCCCTTGGAATGGACTCTTTGATGGACCTGGCTCTACTGTCGGATTGCCCTTTTTTTTTTTTTTTTTTTGGTTGGGCCTGGGTAGCGCGAATTCAACATGAGTTGTGATGGACACTTGGCTTCTTTCGGTATCAAATTTGGATCTTCGCTCGTACAGAACTATTTGATGTTGGGTACATAACTGCTGCATGCTTTTGTAGGTATCAAGGGCAGCTTATGAAAATGCATGATAACAGTAATTGTAGGCGAAGTGCAAGCAACCACGCGCGGGCCGCGGGTGAGTGAGGCGCCTCTACCAATGGAGCATCGTAGTCGCGCTCACGCCATGACGGCCGGCCTTCCGATTTGCCAAACAGGCTGGCGGGCTTACCACTAGTTTAACTCCGAGGGGGGCATCCGCCGCCGACACTTCCGGGTCAAAGGAGGTCGGCATGTGTGCACGGCGTCCGTCAGCAACGGAGATAGCATGGTGTGTACATGCCTTCTTCCTCTTGCCAAATAAAAGACGCACTGAGCCTGCTAGTCCCGACCTGTCTGCGACAAAGCATATTGTCCTTCTACGCGTACTCGGCCTCTCCTGGTCGCGGGCTGCTATCGAACGTCACGGCTACCTTGGTACCTAGGTAGTCAGCGGGTCCGGCCCAGAGAAAGCCGGGAAACCCGCAAGTCCACCCGCCGGCCACGTCGAGTCGGAGCAAGGCCGACTCATATCATCATTACTTAAGGACGTGCTTGCCAGGCTTGCATGCATAAGTCGCACGACTAGTAACTGACAGCACCGGCACCTCAAGTCCCCATCAGCAATGATTTCTCACACTTGCTCCATCTCATGACATCTGCCCTGAGATCATCAGAGACTCCAGAACGAAGTCGCACCTGGAATAATACAATCATCAACAACAAGACCTGTCATTGAAGCAACAGGACCCCGGAAACAGAATGGGTGAAGCCATGGACACAAAGACGGCCCTTCGTCAACGGGTGATGGCGGAGGACACAGACACCGACGCGGATACGGACAAACACGGAGTTCCACCTGGTAAGGACGTTAGGTCTTTTTTTCCTTTTCCTTTTTTTTTTTTTCAAGTGACTTCAAAGTGCTTTTGGCTTACACTCGGTAGCAACATGGACCAGGGCCCAGCCGGGGATCAACAACGGCTTCCCGCAAGCCGTGGCTCACCGGGGCTACAAGGCCAGCTTCCCCGAGAACACGATGGGGGCCTTCCGCGGGGCCGTCGAGGTCGGCGCCCACGCCATCGAGACGGACGTCCACCTGTCCAAGGACGGCGTTGTCGTGATAGCTCATGTGCGTCGGCCCAGGGCGCTCACCTTTTCCCCCCCAAACCAATGCTTATCACCCACCTCCACCACCACACTCGTGACGCGAGCCGTCCTGCTGACCGGGGGCTCTCCTCTGCTCAGGACAAAGACCTCAAGCGCTGCTACGGCGTGGACAAGGCGGTCCGCGACTGCGACTGGGAGTACCTCAGCACGCTCAAGACGCTCAAGGAGCCCCGCCAGAACATGTGCCGGCTGGTCGACCTGCTCGAATACTTGGCCGAGCCCGGGAACCAGTCGGTCTGGGTGCTGCTGGACATCAAGGTTGACGACCCGCCCCGTGACATGATCCCCAAGATCGCGGCGACGATTGCCTCGGCGCCAGAGGGGAAGTGGGAGCAGAGGATCGTCCTTGGATGTTGGCGGGTAAGTAGTTTGATCTTTATTTTAATGTCTCTTTTACATATCCCTGCAGGCGTAGCCTCACAGCAAGCTTCGTGGTCAATAAACATGCCGTGACGGCGATCATGTACTGACATTAAAAAGGCTGAACACCTTCGGCTCTGCCACGAGCTCCTCCCAGATTTCGCCATCACTTACATTGGCGTCTCGCTCGTGATAGCGCGGGAGTACATGAAGATCGCCAACGTGGCCATCAACATGCGGCAGGAATCGCTCTTCGGCCTGGGCGGGCGGTCATTCAGGGAGCGCTGCCGGGCCGAAGGACGGCCGCTGTACGCCTGGACGGTCAACAAGAAGTCATGGATGGAGTGGTACATAGGCAGCAAGGTGGACTGCGTAATCACGGACGACCCGAAGCTGTACCTTGAGGTCTGCGAGCGCCGCCGCGGCGAGCAGCAGAAGCGTCCTGGGAAGGCCGGGCAGGTCAAGGCAGTGGTGATCAGGCCGCGAGACCTCGTGCTCGGCGTCTTCTACTCGGTTATGATCAAGGGGCTCATGTTTCTCTTCCGCGTGTACGATCGGCTTGGGTATCCCGAGGAGATCCGGCAAGAGTTACAGCCGCTGACGTGAAACTTGCCATGATCAGAGCGAGGAGGGTTTAGCCGCGTCTCGAGCCCGGCCACCAAAAAAAGGGGGTAACGGCACCTACGTCTGGCTCGCCAGAGACCTGGGTCAGGTCCTTAGATGGCAGAGCTTCCACAATGATTGAGTCCTATGTGCAATAGAGAAGAAGGGAAAACGTATGAGATTTCCGCGAAAGCAGTCGTAGATACGGCGAGTATACATTGTTGCGGGCATTCACTACTAGTAGTCATCACTTACACATATGGTTCCACTAGGTAAAGTCTGACTAGACTACCTATCCCCTCCACGTGTATACTCTTGGGACTGGTCCCCATCAGGTTCACTACTTCAATCTCATAGTAGGTGTAAAGTTGAATACATACCCTTCACCTACCGGGGGGAGGGGGGGTTTCTAAATAAACCACGTAATTTAATTACTAATTAATATTTAATTAAAATTTTAAAATTATAGCAAAATATTAAGGAAAGGCTATTAGAATACTATTAGATTAAAATTATTTTAAAGGGCGATATTATATTAAAAAATATACTATATTAACGCTAATACTATATTAGCGCTATATTAGCGCTAATATAATGTTAGTATATATTAGCGATATTAAAAACGAGAAGGCCACTAGTTTAAACCTTATTATCTTTAAATCTATAGCTATTTTTAGATATTTTTATAGCTTTATAAATAGTTAAGAAGCTTATAGTTAAGCTAGAAAAAAAGAAATAAGTAGTTAGGTTAAGTACTTTAAAAAAAAAGAAAAAAAAAACTTAATTTTTTAGGTATATATTAAATATTTAATATTATATTAATATTATATTAATATATTTTAATATAGATTAAGTGTTATATTATTTCCGTTTTATATAAATAATATAAGGTATATAAAAAAAAAATGTTAACCTATTAATTTAATTTCAATATTATTGCTACACTTTATTATAGTGCTATCGCGATGCTTTTATTTACCCCCCCTCCCCCTGGTAGGCAGTCTTGATTATTTATATTTCTCTTTCTCCATCTGCTTTGGCCACTCTGGCCCTGAAGGCTGGCTATGCGTGTGGATCACCCGGCTCTGAACCTCGAAATTGCCCACCCTTATGTTCTGAAATAGAATTACAGTCTTCCGAGTGGCTCAACTGACGGCTGGGTTTTCTGCCCTGCATTTTTATTCGGTTTGGATCAAAACACCAACCACAACCTGGGTCCCCTTAAGGACAACTCGATAGTAGCTCAGATATACAAAGACTCGGAATCAAGGTGGCAAAAGAGGTTGGTCAGTTGCCATCTCAATTCATTTCGGTCTAAATTCCCCCAAAGCCCATGGCTATGCACCATGTCATATATTGACGCTGCGATATCGGCCTAATCAATGATAACCCACGTATACGGCTACATGCAGACCACCAGGGTAGGGAGCTGTGGTGCTCTAGAAACCGTTTGTCTCATCCTCCAGATAGATTTTGAGATCCTGATATCCCTTGCTGCTGGCGATATAGTTGTCAATGACGATGGTGGCTCCGATTCGGAGGTGTGGTTTAACAACGACCAATGTTGGAAGGGCGAGCAAGGACCAGACTATAGCATTTCATTAATTGGCCGAGAGACATCGGAGTACATAGTGAGCCTACTTACTGTCTAGGAGTAAGAAGTCGATCTGGTCTGGCATTTGGTCTTGAGAGTCTCTCGCAAGTCTCCCTCTCTGAGCTCAATCCACTTTTCAACATGGTCGCCTGCAGACTTCCAATGCTGCCTGGCCTTCTCCGCTTTTGTTGGCTCGTTCTCCGTCGCAATGACCTTTCCAGCAGTTGTCTTTCGCCGCAGCTGCGTTCCGGCCCACGGCCAGAGCAAGGTAGATGGTACTGACGCCAAAAGAAGTGCCAGCTTCTACCACAAATCGGGCATTGCTGGCTCGTAGAAGAAGATAGACCAGTGCGCATTTGTCGGGATCGAGAGCGACGAATCTGTCTAGTGCGACAGAGTATGAGTTGGAATCACTACTGACGAAAGGAGGCTCGGTAAGGGCTTGGATGTGTAGGTCCTTAAGATTTAAGAAGCTCGATGGTCTGTGGTCCGGCTTGGATCGAGGCCAAGGTTGCGTTGATGAGCTCAAGGTCAAGAGCCATTTTCGTGAATGATCAAACTCAGAAGGGAAGATAAATTCGAAGCTTGCAATTTCCAAGTTGTTCTTATATCTAGATAGGCTTGAATAAGTGACTCATATCGCAAATGATCAGTATTTACTATGCCAGGATTGGGTGCATGTGATAATTATGGAAGAAAACGGAGATTCGCACGTATGAAATCGGAGGGGTACACGGGTATATAAGGGCCCCAGTGCATATATAACGCCGACCACCTAAATTAAATATATATATTATTATTTTAACCTTACCGCTATTACCGCTAGCTATTATATTATAAATATATTTAAATTAACGCTTATTATAATATAAATAACTTAAATTAGTAATATTTTTCTATATATTTAATTAATATAAATAATAATTTTATTTTTAAATCTCGTTTTATTATTATTATTATTAGTAAAGTTCTAATAGTTAAATCTATTTATAATAACTATTTAATACTTTTTATAGCTCTTATATATTACCGCTTAACCTTTAATTTTATATTTAAAGATATATTTATTATTAAAGTTTATATAATTAATTTTATAATATTTAATAGCGCCCTTTACTTTTAAAGCTATTAGCTTTTTCTTTTATACCTTTTCCTATTAGCTACTACTTTTAAAGAATATTAATATATTAAATATCGCGATTATAAATATCTTTTTTATTTAAGAATTTAAAGCTTTTATTATTTTATTAAAAAGTATTAATATTTTAATTATAATAATTAGTTTATTATTACGCCTTTAAACTTAAATAATTAAATACCTTTATTATTATTATAATATTAAAAGATCGATATTTAAATAATTAAAGGTTTTTTTAATATAAAATTAATTAAACTTAATAAAAAGATAAAGAATAATTTAAATTATTTATTAAAGGGTATTATTTATAAATTAATAGTAATAAAGGCTTTATAAATTAGTAAATAGATTAGCCTGAAAAATATTAATATAGGTATTAACTTAACGTTAAATTATAGCCGCTAATTAGCTGCGGCCTATACCTGGCAGACCTATACGTATTTCCTCCGATTTCGTACGTGCGAATCTCCGTTTTCCCAAAAAACTATTAAAATGGCCCCAACCCCAGAAGAACTTAAGAAAGCCGGCCAGGCAACAGCCAAGGGAGCTACGACCACTAAATCCAACGCAGGAGCTGGTGTTTCTACCACTGCCAAATCCGCTGCGAAGCCTTCAAATGGAGGTGGTGCTGCTGCTGCTGCGAAGCCCGCAAATGGAGGTGGTGCTGCTCCCGCTGCCAAACCCGCAGCTTCTACGTCCACCTCTTCGAAAGCCGGAGCTGCTACTACATCTCCGAATGAAAATGATCCTAAGACCGATGCCCCGCCTGACTGGGAGGCTCTCAGAGCAAAGGTGGCACAGAACAGTCCAAAGGTTAAGGTTGAACAGATCACCGGGGATATGGCTTTGCTGAAATTTTTGATGAAAAGGCGAAATGAACAGGCATCAACAACCTACGCAGCATATCCGAAAAAGAGCGACAGCCTGAATAAGAACAAGAAATAACGGTATAGTGCCGGTGCCGAAGTAAGAGGTACTTGTTAGGGCATCATCATCATCTGTAACGCTGTCTATCCGTTCTATCAGGCATAAATTAGGTAGATAGCTCAAAACCTTCATCAGTCTCTAGAGCCGCGATGCTATTCACGCATGACATCTGATTGAAGCCTTTCTAATAATCGATATTACTACATCAATCTTCGAGCCTTGCGACGGCGTTACAGTAACTAAGCTAATCAACGACGCCCACTGGCAACAATACCACTCATTCCGCGAGCCAACACGCAGACGACTGTCTACGGTGTCGCGGAGAAGGCAGCGGACTTGATCAAGAAGAGACGGTCTGTAAAATTTCTGTCATGTACCCTAGGGTACCTAGGATTGCGTGAAATGGCTGCACCCACTCCATAAGTCGGGAACCTGCAGCTTGAATTCCAATCAATGTTGCTCTTTGGGATGATGGCCTGCCGAGTAGAAGTAGAAGCCAGAGGCCTGTAGTCAGGCTTATTGTAATGTTTTGCAATTTATATATAAATGATATCTACACATACCTAGGTATATATATACATATATACATATATATATATATATATATATTCGAGTGTAAAATAAATATTAAGTTTACCGCTTTAGCTTATTTTGCTAACACTTATAGTATTAGCAGAGCGGCTTAAAAGAACTCTAAAAAGACCGTATATAATTTATATATATTTATAGAGATCGGAGATTTACACCGGTTAAATCAGAGGGTACACCGGTATAAGCTATTAACGGCGCTAATAACTATACCCACTAGCGCCTTTAGCCGCTACTATTACTATTATATTTTATTTAATAACCCTATATTAACACTTTATTTATTTCTTTTAATTTATATTAAATTAACCGATTTACTATTTAAAATATAATTTTTAAATTAAATATCGCTTTTTTTATTTTAATTATAATATAAACTTTAAATTATATAAATTTTAAAGCGTAATAATAAGTTAACTATTATAATTAAACTTATATATTACTATATTAATTAATAAAAAGTTAATAAAGTAAATATAATAATAACTTTAAAAATAAAAATATTAAATAAAGGTTATAATAATAACTTTTTAATTATTAAAAAAATATTTTATAAAGAAATTAATTAATTAATTAATTAATTATTAAAAATATATTAATTAATAAAAAATATCTTTAATAATTATAATAACGTAAAAGTAAAAGTAATAATAGCAATAATACTTTTTATAATAAAATTATTATAATTATTAGTTAAGCTTAAAGCTTAAAGGTATATATATATAAAAGTAGAAAGTGATAAGTAGAAATAATTTAATTAACTTAATTATAGTTAAGTTAAAACTATTATTAAAAGAGTAATAGCTATAGGTTAATTTAAAGGAAATATTTTAATTAAATTATTTATCGGGCTAAAAGAGCTTTATCGATAAAGCTTAATTATAGCTAATTACTATTATTTTTATATTAATAGTTTTCTAATTTAGCTATAATTACTATAAGCTTTAAAATATAATTTTTAATATCTTTTTTATTATATCGAAATATTAATAATAGCTAATAAATAGCTAATAGTTTAAGTTAATTAATAGCTAGTTAAGTAATTAATTAAATAATTAATAAGGCTATAAATTAATTAAGAGCTATTAAGCTATTAAGCTATTAAGCTATTAGTTTATTAATTAATAAAGGCGTTAATAACTAAAATTATAGCTATTAAAATTAAAGTTATTATTAAAATTAAAGTTATTATTATTAATTAGGCTTAGGGCCTAGGGGTATATATATATAAAAATAAAAAGTAAAAGGTAAAAATAGTTTAATTAATTTAGTGATAATTAGGTTAAAGCTATTGCTAAAAGGGCAATAGCTATAAGCTAATTTAAAGAAAGCGTTTTAGCCGGACTATTTATTAGGCCGAGGGGCTATAGCTAATTAATTAGCTACGGCTATTATAGTTAACTGCTATTATTTTTATATTAATAGTTTTTTAATTTAGCTATTATTGCATTATTACTAAATATTTTAAAAAACGCCCTTTCCTTTAAATCGATAAAATAAATTATATATTTATAATAATTAATTATCCCTTTAAATTATTATAATTAATATAGCCCTTTACCTAAATATTAACTTATTAATATTAACTAAATATTCTAGTATTTTATTTAATAATACCTTTATTATAGCGTTAATGGGGTTATTATTTCTATTAATCTATTATATCTTATATATCTTTTATCTTTTATATATTTAATATAAGGCTATAATATCGATTATTAGCCGCTTTTCTTTTATTATACTTAATTTAATAAGATATTTATATAATAAATAGAAATTAATATAGATTATAAAAGGGATTATAAAAAAGTTAAGTTAATTAATAATTAGCCTTATTATTAATAAAAGTATTACTTTAATATTAAAGCTGCTAGCTATTCTATAAATTTTAAAAGCTAATATACTTTTTATAACTTATTTATACTTTATAAAGAATTAGTAAAATATATTACTATATATTTTATATTATAAAAGGTTAGTATTTTTTTTCTTATTAATAAAGGCTATTATATAACCGATTTATAAGCTAAGGTTTTAATTATTAATAAAAAACTTATTTATAAAGATTATTAAAATTACCGTTACTAAATTAATTAGTATATATTATAGCTTTCGGTTAAAGTTAGCTATTTATTATTTTAGCTATTTATTAAGTTTATTATAATTATTATAATTTAGTTTTTAGGCTTATATAGCTATAAAAAGGTTAAATATAGCTTTTAACTAGCAGATTAAAGTAATATAAGCCTTATAGGCTTATTAGTAAAGATATTATTAAAAGTAATTATTAGTATTTATATTAATTAATTTAAGCTTAATACTTTAGCCCTTTTACTTTATCTCGATAATGTTATTAAAGGCTATTATTAATTTATAGCTATTAAAGTTAAGTAATTATATAAGAAAAAATATAATTTTCGGTTTATATTTAATTTCTGCCTTTTAAATCTTCTTTTTTTTAATAGCCGAAAATATTAGGCTTATAATAATAAAAGTATTATTAATTTATATTTTAATTAGCTTAAATAACTTTTTCCTATTGCTTATAATTAAAAAATATAAGTTATAGCTAAAGGTTTTTATTTTTAGCTTTTTATAATAGTATTTATAATATATAGCCTATTAATATATACCGGCCTTAGTAATATTATAAAGCGGTTTAATTAATTATATAATTATCTTTTTTAGATATTTTACCTTTAATTTTTATAGTAATTATATTAGAATTATTTATAATAACTTACTTTTTAATTATAAGTAAGCTTAAATAATATTATATAATTTAAGGGCTATCTATTTTATAAAGAGAAAGGCGGTAATTATAATAATTAATTATTAGCTAACCTATTAAATTATTAGTAATTAGGTTAAGATAAACTTTTTCTTATTATTATTATAGCTTTAAATTATAAGTTTTAATTTTTTATATAATTACTTAATTTTATTTTTAATCTTATAAACTATTTAAATTTTAAATAGTTTAATTGCCCTATAAAGGTTATAGCTAAAGTGTTTAAATTTAAAGATATTATAGGTAATTAAATTAATAATGTTTTAATTATTTAATTCCTTAAATAAGTTATTATTAGCTATAATAATACCTTTATAATATAGCTTAAGTAATAATATATAATTATTTTCTTTTTTTTAGGTTAAAAGGGTTTTAGAAATTTAAATTTACTTTTTAAATTATTTCTATTATTATAATAGCTATTAGCGGCTAATAATACTAATACTTTTTTAATTAAAAGGGAGAGTTTATAAGGTTATTATAACGATTATATCTTTTATATAATTTATAATATTTTTATAAGTATTAAGTTAATTGCTATTAGCTTTATTACCTTTAATAATTAGTTATTTTAAAAGTAATAGCTATATATTATTATTATATAAATATAGCTATATATAGGTTAATTTAAATCTTACCGGGCTATTAAAAAGGTTTAAAGTAAAGTTATAGCTATTAATAGCAATTAGCTTATATAAATCTTATTAACCGCCTTTTTTATATTATATTTAAATTTTATTTTAAAGTAAAAGGGCTAGTATATTAATTATATTAGGGCTATTTTTTATATAGATTACCTTATTAATTTAATACTTTACCGAGATTTTCTAAAAAGCTTTTATTATCTTTTTTATAGCTTTCGCTTATTTTTAAGTAAATAGTATAAATAGTAAGTTAATTAATATTTATAGATAAATATTAAAGATTAATAATATTAGGATAAAGCTATTAGGGCTTAAAGTATTATTTATAGTTTTAATTACTATTTATAGGATTACTTTAAGGCTATAATAGCTTAATAGCTTAATAAAAAGAATTTTATATATCTAGTAAAAAGGTTTATAATATTTTTTAACCTTTTTAATTAATTAGTAAGCTTTTATAAGAATTTATTTATAGCTTATTTCTATTAACCTTACTTTATTATAGAATTTTCTTAATATAAAATTTATTTTTATATTATAGGAAATTTATTTTAAAGGGCTAATATATATATTAATTTATATTTAGTATAAGGCTTTCTATATATCCTTTATAAAGAGGGATATAAGAAAATAAGCCGTTTAAAAAGAGATTATTAAATCGATTATATATAAAATTAGCTTTAAGTTTAAATAAATAATATCGATAATTAACTTATAATTAAAGTTATAGTTATTCTTTAATATAAATTTAAACCTTTTAAATACTAAATTATAAAGTTAATAATAGTAATAAAATTTAATTATTATAATTAATATAGATATATCGGGATTATAGCTTAAATCTTTTAAAAGCCGGGTTAATTAATTTATCGATAAATAGCCGAAGCAATAATATAACCGGTATAGTTTAAGCTTAATAAAGAAAAGGCCGGCTTTTTACCTTAAAAGAAAGAATTATAAATAACCTTATTTATAGATTATTAGATATATCTTTTTATAGCTAGAATTATTATATTATATTATTTTATTAATAATATTTTAAAAGAATATACTTAATTTATCTATATTTTATATATATAGAAGAAAGAGTATTAGGGCTTTAATTATATAAAATATAATTAGCCTAATTAATATTTTAATTATAATAATATTAATAAATATTAATTTAAAGCTTTTTCTAAACTTAATAAAGGCTTTACCTGCTTATAAAGGGTTTATTATTACTATTAAATTATTTTATTAAAGGGTAAGGTATTACTTATAGCTAGCTATAAAGAATTCGGCTATTTTAATATTAAGGATAATACTTTAAAATTATAAATATAAATATTATTCTTTAATTATAAATTAATTAATAAATATACCGTTATTATAAATAGCTTTTTTTTTAAAGGTAATTAAATAAAGAAAGGCTTTATTTATTAAAAAGGTATTTACTTTTTTATTATTAAAGTATATTTTTTTATTATTACTATTAAAAATATTTATTTCCTTTATTTTATAGCCTTTATATTTTATAATATAAATAGTAATATTTTAATTTATTATAAGGTAATTATAGTATTAGTATTATATAATAAATTAATTTTATAATTATTATTATTTTTAAAGGTATACTTTATTAATTAATAGCCTTTTTTATTATAAATAAAGTTTTTTTTTAAGCTAATAATTACTAGTTAAAGCGTTATTAATAATAGCTTTTTCGGAATAATTATTTTCGGAATAAGGTTTTAAAGCCTTTTTAATAATTATTATTATATCGATAATTAAGGTATATTACTTTTATTTTATTACTAGTCTTTTCTAAATTTTAAATAAAGATATTTTAGGTTTTTTAAATAAAAAAGGTATTAAAGTAAAATTTAAGGTTTTAAAATAGCTTTTTATAAGGTTTTACCGGTATAAGTAAAGCTACTTTAAATTTTACTATTTCTATATAGGTATAAATAATTTAATTATAAAGAACCTTATTACTTTTATAGCTTAAGTTAAAAGCTTATTAATAAAGTTATAATTTCTTAAGAAAAAGGTAAAGGGTTTTATAAAGGCTTTTACCGATATTATCCTTATTATTTTAAAGAGTTTAAAAGGTTATTTATATTTAATTATTATAATATTATTATTAATTAATATTAATATTAAAATGCGTTTTAAGCTTATAATATATTATATTAAAGATATTATTATAGCTAATATAATAAATAAAATAATTTATTATATAGCTTTTAAAGATTTTTAATAGTATTATATAAAATTAATTAAGCTTAATTTTATTATATCTATAATAAAGGAAAAAGATTTTTAATTTATTATTAAGAAGGTTATATACTTTTCCGTTTTATTTATAATTATTATCTTAACTTTTTATAAATCTTAAGATTTTCTTAAAGTTAAATCTTTTATTAAAATAAAATTAAAAAAAAAGGTATCGGTAAGGGTTATACGGTATTTCTATTATTATTAATACCGGGTATAATATATTTTATTAGCGGTATAGTATACCGGCTATTTAAGATTATTAATTTTTTCGATTTTCTTATATATTTTTTTTCTAAAGGCGAAATTTTTAAAGGATAGCTATAAGGCTATATAAAGGTCGGTTTACTTTTTTATATATTTTTCCTTTTATTTATAGAAAAGGAGAAAAAGCTTAAAAAGAAGGAAAGGCTTAAGGGGAAAGAAGAGCTTAAAAAGAAGAAAAAGCTTAAAGAAGGTAAAGCTACTTTTAGTATAATTCTTATTACCTATAATAAGGTAGTAAAGGGCTATTTTCCGGCTGCTAAGGTAGGAATATTTTTAGGTTAATATTATAAAAAGGGCTAGCTATTAATAAAGGTTAATTTTTAATAAAGATAATAAGTTATTCCGGATTATATAAGGTTTAACCGTTTTTTATATAGGGTAATATTTATTATTATTGCTTAAAGAATTATAAATTTCTATTAATTCTTACTATATCTTAAAGTTTAGCTTTTTTTTAATTAGGATATTAATTAAGGGAAAGTAATTAAAAAAGTTAATTTTTAATCTTTTTAATATTAATTTCTGGATAAACCTTTCTTTTAAAGTATCGCTTTTAATTTCTATATTTATAGCTAATTAGTAATATTAAATATTTAAGCAGTTTAACCTTTAAAGTTTTTTTAAAGTAAAAGAGAAGGTTTTTATTAACCGCCTTATTTATTTAAAGTAAATTTAGCTTATTAGCGAGATAAGTAATAATCTTTTTATAAAATATCTTTTCTAATTTTATAGTAGCTTTAAAAAGGATAAAATCTATAGCCTTTTAGCCGATAAAGCTAATCTTTAAATAGGTTTTTTTAAGTTTTTATATATATATTTTATCTTCTTTATTATAGGCTAGGCTTATAGGTTTTTTAGAAGATTTAAAAGGAAATTTAGAAAATATTTTCGGAATTTTCTTTTTTATTTTTAAAAAATATTATAATATTTACTATTATAGCTTATAACCGGCTTAAAAGATTATTTACCTATAGGTAATAATTTTTAATAATTAGAAAAATTATTATATAGTTTAATTAATAAAGTTATTTCTTTTTTAATAGTTATTATCGGTAATAGCTACCGGTTATTTAAAGGAAAGGGTAATTATTTAGGAAAAAAGAAAAGAAAGAAATAAAGATAAAGAAAAGAAAGAAAAAAAATAAAAATAATAGTAATAAAAAAGGGTATAAAGTATAAAAAAAGTATAAGTTATAATAAAATACTTAAATAAAAGTTTAATATAAATAAAAGTTTTAGGGTTAAAGATATATTAATATTATAAAGATAAAATAAGTAATAATTTTAGCTAAGTTATTTTAAGTGTATTTTAAGTGTTATATATAGTTTACTAGTTTTAAATTATTAGCTTTTCCGGCTAACTTACCCTATATTTTAAAGTAAAGAAAATATATTTTATTATTAATTAGGGTTTTCTTCTCGGTTTTAAGCTTTTAAGGGTTTTAATTTATATTTATTATAAAGATAAAAAGAGAAAAAAAGGGCTAAAGGTTTAAAAAAAAGAGTACCTTCTAATAAAATACCTTTTTTATAGCTTAAGCTATAAGAGAAATTAAGAAAGAAAGGGATTATAATATATAATTATAATAGTTACTTAATAAAGGTATTAAAAAAAAGCTTATTAAAATAAGGTTAATAATAAAAAAGGTAAATATAATAAAGTATATTAAAGGCTATAAATATTTTTATTAAGGGTTTTTTTAATAAGGGAATTTAATAATAATTATTAACGGTAATTAATAGCTAATTTTAATATTTTTTAAAAGTAGGCTTAAAGTTATTATAATTAAAAACGCTTTAATTATAATATAAAGATTATTATTTAAAGGGTATAAAGTAAAACCCTATTAGGTTAATTAGCCTATATTAATTAATAATAATTAAAGTTTACCTTTTTAATTTTATTATTAAAAATTACTAAGTAATTATTAATTAGTATTAGTTAGGCTTAAGGCTTAAGGATATATATATATAAAAGTAAAAAGTAAAAGGTAGAAACGATTTAATTAACTTAGTAATAATTAGGTTAAAGCTATTGCTAAAAGGGCGATAGCTATAGGTTAGTTTAAAGAAAGCGTTTTAGCTGGATTATTTATCGGGCTAAGGGGCTGCGGCTAATTAATTAGCTATAGCTATTATAGCTAACTGCTGCTATTTCTATAATTATTATTATTATTAAATTTAAAGTTATTATTGCTATAGCTATTAAAATTAATGCTATTATAATTATTATTATTACTGGAAGAAATATAAATATTTATTAATCTTTACTATTTTTTAAAGCTTAATTTTTTCTTAATTAGGGCTTTAATTAAGGGAAAGTAATTAAATAAGCTAATTTTTAATTCTTTCGATATTAATTCCTAAGTAAATTTCTTTTTTTTAAAATATTAGCTTTAATTCTTAAATTTATTACTATCTAGTAATATTAAATATTTTAATAATTTAACCTTTAAAGTTTTTTGTAAAGTAAAAGAAAAGCTTATTATTAACTACTTTATTTATCTAAAGTAAGTTTAGCTTATAAGTAAAGTATATAGTGATTTTTTTAAATAAACTTTTTTTTAAGTTTATAGCGGCCTTAAAGAAAGTAAGGTTTATAGCTTTTTAACCGGTATAAGTAATCTTTAAGTAAGTTTTTTTAAGTTTTTATATATATACCTTATCTTTTTTATTATAATAATGCTTATAGTCTTTTTAATAGGTTTTATAATTAAAGGCTTTAAGGTTTTCTTAGCGAGGGCTTTTAAAGTTTTCTTAACGAGAGCCTTTATAATCTTTTTAACGGGGGCCTTTAAAGTTTTTTTAACGGGGCTTATAGTTTTCTTTTTAAGCGGTTTTATATAATGCTTTATATAATGCTATATATTTCTTTTTATAATTAGTGCCGATATAAGTTTTTAACTTATTTTTCGATTTAAACTTTTTATTATATTATAAGTAATATTATTAGCTTACGCCTATTATAGTAATAAATAGCTTTATCTTAAAAGATTATAAAATTATAATTATAAGTAACTTAAAAACTATAGTAGCTATAAGGCTAATATATTCTCTTTATAATATATAAGGGATAGGCTAGTTAAAGGGGCCTTATAATCGGGCTTATAATTAAACTTATAATTAAGCTTATAATTAGGCTTATAAAGGTTTATAGAGCATTAATTAATAGGTAATTCTTAATAATAATTAATATAATTATCGTAATAGCTTTACCTTATTAAAAATATTATAATATTTATTATTATAGCTTATAACCGGCTTAAAGGATTATTTATTTATAAGTAATAGTTTTTAATAAATAAACGTTATTATTATATACGTTAACCGGTAAAGTTATTCCTTTAAAAAGCTTTTTTTTTTAATTATAATAGTATTAAAGAAAAAGAAAAAAAGTAATAAAAATATAGTAAAGGTAAGTATAAAGCGTAAAAAAGTGTAAATTATAAGAAGGTTTTTAAATAAATATAAAATAAAAATAATAGTTTTATAAGTAAAGGGCAGATTAATATAATAAAGATAAAATAAGTGGTGATATTTATTAAAGTGTTTTAAGTGCGTTTTAAATAATATACCCTACTTAATAATAGTTAACCTAAAAGCTTTTTTAAATATTTTATTATATAATTTATAAAGGGAAGGGAAAAAAACTTAATTTATTATTAATTAACGCTTTTTAAATAATTTTAAAGTTTTTAAATTAATATATAAAGGGCTTAAAGTTTAATAAAGGTAGAAATTAAATATAAAAAAAGTATAAAATATAATAAAGTGTTTAAATAAATATTATATAATAATAATAATTTTATAAATAAAGGGTAAATTAATATAATAAAGATAAATTAAGTAATAATATTAGTTAAATTATTTTAAATATATTTTAAACGCTATAAATTATTTAATAAAAGTTAGCTTAATAGCTTTTTCGGTTAATTTACTATATAATTTATAAAGGGAAATTTAATTTATTATTAATTAAGGTTTTTTAAGTAGTTTTAAGGTTTTTAAATTAATTATATAATAGTAAAGGCTTAATAAGCTATAGTTTATAATAAGTGTAAGTAAAAGTGTAAGTGTAGATAAGGGTAAGGGTAAGGGTAAGGGTAAATATAAGGTTAAGTAAATAAAAAAGAAAAGAGCGCTTTTAATTATAACGTTTTTATTAGCTTAAGTTAAGGGAGAAGTTAAAAAAGGGAGGAAAACTTAATTTATTATTAATTAAAACCTTTTAAATAGTTTTAAAGTTTTTTAATTAATCGCGTAATATTTAATATATAAGGGCTATAGTTATAAATGTGTAAGGGTAAAGGTAAAGGGGTAAAGAAATTATAAAAAAGGTTTTTAACGATAGTATTTTATATAATGTTATAATTAAAAGGCAGGTATAGCTATTATAAGTTAATTTATAGCTTATAAGGGCTTAAGGGTCTTTAAAATTAAATTAATAAAAATATTTTAATTAAAGGTTATTATTATAAAGGATAAAAGGGTTAATAATAATGTTTTACGCTTAAGTAGCTTAAATAACTTACCTTTTTTAAGCTATAATAACTAATATAATATAGCCGGTTTATTTTCTTTAAATTTAATAGTAATAGGTTCTTTAAAATTAAATTAATAAAGGTATTTCGATTAAGGTTATTATTATAAGGGATAAATCGATAATAATATTTTACGTTTAAATAGCTTAAATAACTTGCCTTTTTAACTATAATAGCTAAGTAGCTTAGCTAATTTATCTTCTTTAAACTTAATACTAATAAAGTATATTAAAAGCTATAAACGTTTTTATTAAAAGTTTTCTTAATAAAGAAATTTAGTAATAGTTATTAATAATAGTTAATAGCTAATCTTAATATTTTTTAAAAGTAAGTTTAAAGTTATTAAAATTAAAAATACTTTAATTATAATATAGAAATTATTGCTTAAAAAGTATAAAGCGGAACTTTATTAAGTTAATTAGCTTATATCGATTAATAATAATTAAAGTTTATCTTTTTAATTTTATTATTAAAGATTATTAAATAATTATTAATTAGTATTAATTAAGCTTAAGGCTTAAGGGTATATATATATATAAATAAAAAGTAATAAGTAGAAATAATTTAATTATTTAATTATAGTTAAGTTAAAGCTATTATTAAAAAGGCGATAGTTATAAGCTAGTTTAAAGGAAGCGTTTTAGCCGGATTATTTATTAGGCCGAGAGGGCCTTATCGATAAGGCCTAATTATAGCTAACTGCTATTATTTTTATAATAATTATAAATTAAATAAAAAATATAAAAATATAATATTTTTAAATAACTTAATATTTTTTAAATATATATAAATAATATAGTAATAAAGGTTCTTATTATAAGTGCTATTAGGGTTAACTTATATATATATATATATATTAATTAGGTGGTGGGTATAAGGGTGGGCATTAGCAACTGTATATAGCTTGTACCGGTGTACCCTCCGATTTGACCGGTGCGAATCTCCGATCTCTATTCATATACACGTACACATATAGACAAATTTCTGAATACAAAGCCAGCACGCCTCAAGCAAACAGTGAACCATTCAAGTACATACTCGAAACCGGAGTCGCAAGCAACCGTCACGACAATCTTTTCTGGTCCTAATTCCTTCGCAAGTTGAATCGCACCGACCACGTTGAGGCCAGTAGAAGTCCCAACAAGCAGGCCCTCCTCAGCCGCGAGCCTGCGACACATTTCGCGGGCTTCATCGTCGGAAATAGCCCGGGCTTCATCGTACAAACTATCGTCCAGGAGAGGCGGGACGAAGCCCGGCCCGATGCCGTCCACTCCGTGCGCCCCGGGCTTCCCTTTGGTGAGCAGAGGAGCGCTGGCAGGTTCGTACACGATAATCCGGGTGTCATTATTTGCATTTCTGAGTACGCTGGCAACACCCATCATCATGCCAGCACCACCAACAGCGCCACAGAAGCCGTCGATCCCAGTCGGCAGTTGTTGAATCAGTTCCTGACCGAGGGTGTAAGGTATTATTCCAGCAATATACCATCGCATGCAATATTCCAGGATCAGACGACTTGTTCGGCCTCTGCTTCAAATCCCGATTCCAAATCAATTGCTTGTCAAGGTCCAAGCTCTGCCTACATCGCTTTCCTTTTTTGGGGATTGAGGAGATCGATGGTGTCTTCGCAAGTTTTCGATTTCCCCTATCTTGATTGTAGCTTTCGGCCTGGCTGCGGAGTCTAGAAATGCGGTGGCGACGAACGGGTTCTGAGGACTCAGCGTAGATAAAGACGTGATTCTTTTTGTAAATATTTGAGATGATAGAGACTATGAATGTTGGCCTGTGTCGAAAAATCGAAGTGATATATTCCAGGACTATGAATAGTAGCCAGACAACAAATTGGTGTTCTTTCCATGTCATGAATGTGGCTTCGGACGTCTTCCCAAGCACATTTGGGTTGTTGGTTTGTGTCCTACGGCTCTGCACGCGGGGCGTGAAACAGTGGATAAAAATGGATGCCACTGTAAGTGACTGCCTAGGTAGCTGGAAGCGTTCATCGGAGCCCTGCGAACTACATAGTACGTAACAACCCATCTTCCTACATTCAACATGCGTGGGCTTCCTCCTGAAGTCTCACTGCCCAACAGATCTCAATTCAGTTTGTCTTGCACACTTCACCTCAACCAATATCTTAGCACTACCGCCTGCTATACTGTTGACATCATCCAATTTACGAGCAATGGCTTCATGCTACCGAGAGGAGCTGCTGCGACGCTTTGGCCCTAATCGGCCACCAAGGGTGCCACTACGGCCCTGGGCTCCCCCAGAAGACCCAGACAGGCCCTCGCTGCCCTACATGCCGGGTTTCCAGGCACACATTCAATCCCATGTCGCCCCTGCGCCCTTTGGCAGCGAAAGACTGTACGGCTCTTGGCCGCGGGAACAGGTGTCCAGGGCCGAGCTGCAGACCTTGACGCAGAGCGCTCTCGTCGTGTCACACCCACCGATGGAGGCAACGACGACACCTCCCGACACGGAGGTCCCATCAGAGATGGCCCAGCTTACAATAACTTCGCACATCAGCGTCGGCTGTGGGTCTGGCGCCCAGGTCATCGTCTGCACCGTGGCCAAGGACGGCGAGCCGCCTTTCCAGGCCGTCGCTAAGATTTATGATGCCCTCTACTATCGCTTCAGCCATAGCGTAGCGATGCTTCCGCGAGACGTCACGGCTGAGGCGGACAAGGACTACGCCGCGGAGGCTGCTGCGTACAAACAGCTGACCAGCGCCGGTAGAGCAGGTCAAGTCACTCCAGCGTACTACGGATCATGGACATTCAACCTACCTATTTCAAGCAAGGGCATACAGCAGATAAGACCAGTCCGCCTTGTGCTTATAGAGCACCTGCAGGGGTCGAACCTTAAGGGCTTGCGAATCCAGAACAGCGCTCATATTCGAGCTAGCCGGGGCGCTTTTCACCTTCCTGAGGAGTATCGTCTTGAAGTACTCGCGCACGCTATGGACGCCTACGTGCGTGCACTGCATTGTGGCGTTGACCAAAACGATTTCGCCGATCGTAACGTCTTGATCTGTTCCAAGGATACCAGTATTACTACAGACAGCACTGATACCGGCATCCCTCGTGTTGTGCTCGTCGACTATAACACGGCGATTACCTCTAGCTGTACACTCGACGGGAGACGTGCGGAGGAGAGCTCGGCTTTGCCCGTGAACCCTATGCAGTGGTTTTGGAAACAAGCGATAGGCGGAGATTTCCTCGGCTGGGTGCCACCTGAGTGGGAGGCTGTTCGGAAGCCAATGCAGGAGTGGCTTGTGCAGAGATTTGGCAGTGAGGAACAGCGGGCGTTGTACGAGCCAGTCACCGAGGATCTCAAGGTTGATGAATGGTAATCGTTAGACGAAGGATAACAGGACTACGTGGAAGGCCCCAGCAGAGATCGAAGACTATAAATGTATAGAAGTTTTTCAGAGTTTACTCAAGACGGCACCGTAAGGTCAAGATTGTTGACAACTCCTTGAACTCGACCTTCAAAAGCACGAGACTTAGTCCGGGTCTCTTCATCGGGACACTTGGGATTGCGCTGGTCACATTGAGCCTGAGACGGTCTCTCTGTGATAAGCAAGCTGGGAGAATTCATCGAGCAGAGTGATCGAAAGGATGGCGTAGCTGTGCATGGTAATTCGAGTGAGATGACCCTTGCGGAAAATACTTGGTAGCTGAGACTGCAACCTTCGGCTTGAATACTATGGAGTCATATTAAATACTGAAATGTAATATTCTACACGCTGTAAAGATGTTGCTTCTGTGGCACGCTGCATTATGACCTCGGCAACTCTGCTATAGCCCAGTGGTCTATCACTTAATCCCATTTCTGCATAGAGTCTTTCCGCTTAACATTGTAGACTGGAGACAACTGGCCTTATTAATAGATAATTATATACTTTATTAAGATTTTAAATATAAATTATAATAAATAGATTATTATAGAAATAATAGCAGTTAACTATATTAAGCGTAGCTAATTAGTTAGCTATAACCCCTTAGCCTAATAAATAATCCGGCCGAAATACTTTCTTTAAATTAGCCTATAGCTATCGCCCTTTTAGCAATAGCTTTAACTTAATAATAATTAAGTTAATTAAATCGTTTTTACCTATTACTTTCTACTTTTATATATATATACCCCTAGGCCTTAAGTTTAACTAATATTAATTAGTAATTACTTAATAATCTTTAATAATAAGGTTAAAAAAATAAACTTTAATTATTATTAATCGATATAAGCTAGTTAACTTAATAGAATTCCGCTTTACGCCCTTTAAGCAATAATTTCTATATTATAATTAAAGTATTTTTAATTTTAATAATTTTAAGCTTACCTTTAAAAAATACCGAAATTAGCTATTAACTACTACTAATAATTATTACTAAGTTTCTTTATTAAGAAAATCCTTAATAAAAATATTTATAGCTTTTAATATACTTTATTATATTTAATTTAAAAAAGATAAATTAGTTAAGCTATTTAACTATTATAGCTAAAAAGGTAAGTTATTTAAGCTACTTAAGTATAAAATATTATTATTAACCCTTTTATTCTTTATAATAATAACTTTAATCGGGATACCTTTATTAATTTAGTTTCGAAACCTTTAAGCCCCTTTACACTTTTAATAATAAAGTATTAAGTTTAAAAAAAATAAATTAGCTATACTATATTAGCTATTATAGTTTAAAGAAAGTAAATTACTTAAGCTACTTAAGTGTAATATATTATCGTTAACCTCTCTTTTATCTCTTATAATAATAACTCTTAACCTTAATCGAAATACCTTTATTAATTTAATTTTAAAAACCTTTAAGCCCTTATAAGTTATAAATTAGCCTATAATAGCTATACCTGCCCTTTAATTATAATATTATATAAAATATTATTATTAAAAACTTTTTTTATAACCTTTTCTCCTATATAATTAATTTAAAAACCTTAAAATTATTTAGAAAGTATTAATTAATAGTAAACTAGGTTTCCTCCCTTCCTTAACCTTTCCTTTAACTTAAGCTAAAAAAACGCTATAATTAAAAGCGCCCTTTCCCTTTTTATTTATTTACCTTTACCTTTACTTTTACCTTTACTTATACCTATTATAATTATAGCTTATTAAGCCCCTTTATATAAGCTATTATATAATCGATTTAAAAACTTTAAAACTATTTAGAAATCCCTAATTAATAATAAATTAAATTTCCCTTTATAAATTATATAGTAAATTAACCGGAAAAGCTATTAAGCTAACTTTTATTAAATAGCTTATAGCACTTAAAATATATTTAAAATAATTTAGCTAGTATTACTATTTAATTTATCTTTACTATATTTTATACTTTTTTTATATTTAGTTTTTACCTTTATTAAACTTTAAGCCCGCTATATAAGCTACTATATAATTAATTAAAAAACTTTAAAACTATTTAAAAAGCTTTAATTAATAATAAACTAAGTTTTTTCCTTATTATAAATTATATAGTAAGTTATCTAAAAAAGCTTATAGGTTAACTATTATTAAATAAAGTATATTAATTAAAATGTATTTAAAATATTTTAATAGGTATTATTATTTATTTTATTTTTATTATATTAATCTACCCTTTATCTATAAAACTACTATTTTTATTTTATATTTATTTAAAAACTATATTACGATTTACACTTTTTTTATATTTTATACCTTTTCTTATTACTTATATTTCTATTGCTCTTTTCCTTTAAATACTATTATAGCTATAATTAAAAGAAAAAACTTTTTAAAGAAATAACTTTATTAGTTAGCTTATATAGTAATAGTATCTATTTATTAAAATTATTATTTATAAGTAAATAGTTTTTAAGCCGGTTATAAGCCGTAATAATAAGTATTATAATATTTTTAAGTAAAGCTATTATAATAATTATATTAGCTATTGCTAAAAATTATTTATTAGCTAATACTTAATTAGTAATTACTTTATAAACCTCTTTTAACTTAATTATAAGCCCGATTATAAGCTTAATTATAAGCTTAATTATAAGCTTAATTATAAGACCCTTTAACTTTTCCCCTTATATATTATAATTAAAATATATTAGCTTTATAGCTGCTATAGTTTAAGTTATATATAATTATAATTACGATCTTTTAAAATAAAGCTATTTATTATTATAATAGGCGTAAGCTAATAATTCTGCTTATAATATAATAAAAAGTTTAAATTAAAAAATAAGCTAAAAACTTATATTAGCGTTAATTATAAAAAGAAATATATAGCATTATATAAAGCCTTTAATTATAAATCTCTTAATTATAAAGCCTTTAATTATAAAGCTTATTAAAAAGCTTTTAATTATAAAGCTTATTAAAGAAAAAACTATAAATATTATTAATAAAACCTTAAAGGCCTTTATTAAAAAAACTTTAAAGCCCTTAATTATAAAACCTATTAAAAAAACTATAAGCACCGTTATAATAAAGAAAATAAGGTATATATATAAAAGCTTAAGAAAACTTATTTAAGAGTTACTTATACCGGCTAATAAGTTATAAACCTTATTTTTTTAAGGCTGCTATAAATCTAGAAGAGAGTTTATTTAAAAAGATTACTATATACTTTACTTATAAGCTAAATTTACTTCGGATAAGTAAGGCGGTTAACGATAAGCTTTTCTCTTACTTTAAGAAAGATTTTAAGGGTTAGATTATTAAGATATTTAATATCGCTAGATAGTAATAAATTCGGGAACTTAAAATAATACTTTAAAAAGGAGAAATTTATTTAAAAATTAATACCGGGAAAATTAAAGATTAGCTTATTTAATTACTTTTCTTTAATTAAAGCCTTAATTAAAAAAAAATTAAACTTTAAAAAATAATAAGGATTAATAAATATTTATATTTCTTTTAATAATAGCGATAACTATAATAACGTTAATTTTAATAACTATAGTAATAATAACTTTAATTCTAATAATAATAATAACTTTAATTTTAATAGCTATAATTTTAACTATTAATATCCTTATTAACTAATAGTCTAGTAATTTAATAACTTAATAGCCTAATAATTTAATAGCTTAAAAACCTTTAGCTAATTTATTGCTCTATTAATTACTTAAGTAGTTACTTAACTAGCTATTAGTTAGCCTAGATTACTAGCTATTTATTAGCTATTATTAATATTTCGATAAAATAAAAAAGACTTCGAAAATCGCGTTTTAAAGCTTATAGCGATTATAACTAAAATAAAAGATTACTAATATAAAAATAATAATAGTTAGCTATAATAGATATAGCTAATTAATTAGCTATAACCCCTTAGCCTAATAAATAATTTAATTAAAATACTTCCTTTAAACTAGTTTATAATTATTGCTTTTCTAGTAATAGCTTTAACTTAATAATAACTAAATTAATTAAATTATTTCTACTTATTACTTTTTATTTTTATATATACGCACCCTTAAGCCTTAAGCTTAACTAATAATTATATTAATTTTACTCTAATTTTAAAAATATTAATAGTATAAAATAAATTTAAAATATAAATAAAAATCCTTTTTAAATATAACGTTAAAAGATCTATAAATATATTTTTTTAAAAATTAAATTTTATTTAACTATATTACGTTTTTATAATTAAGCTTTATCTCTTTAATTTATTTAAATAAAAGATAAACTTTTTTAAAAAAGCGTATTAAATTTATAACTTTTTATTTTTTCCTTAGCTTATTATTAATTCTTAACTTATAAATAATAAATTTCTTTATTTCTTTAAAATAGATTTTATATATTTTTAAAGTAATAATAAATATATTTATTTATTTAAATAAAAAAGGTTTTTTATTTTTATATTTTTTTACTTTAATAAGAAAACTTTTTACTTAAGTAAAAATTTACTTATTATAATTAAAGTTTATTTTTATAGCTATTTATAAGAAAGCTATTAAATTTATATATTTAAATAATAAAATATAATAGCTTTATTTAAGTTTTAAGCTTATATAAATAATAGTTTAAGTTTAATTAATAGTTATTTTAATTTTATATAATAAGCTAAATAATTACTTTTAAATAGTTTTATAATATAGCAGAATAGGGTTATAATAAATATATATTTATAAATTAAAGCTAAAACTTTAATTAAAGTAATAGCGGCTTTTTAATATTATTTATTTTAAGTAACTTATATTTAAAAGCTTAAGTTATATAGTAATAATACTTTTATATAATACTTAATAGCGTTAAATTAGCTTATAGCTTATAATAGCTTTAACCTCGACGTTTATTAAAAATATTAGGGTAAATAAATTAAGCGCGGCCTAATATTATAGCTATTAATATAAAATAGCGGCTTTTAATTATAAATAAGCTTATAAAAGTAAATTAATAAGTTATTATAAAAAGTTTTATATAATAAAACCTTTTATATTAATCTTAAAAGATATATTATACTTTATTCTTTTTAAATATTTATTATTATTTTAGCTTAATAAGGAAACTTAAATAAATAAAATAATTAATATAAATAAAAATAAATTATTATAAATACTTTTCTTTATAATATAAAATATTATTAAATTTAATTTATATTTTAGCTATATTATAATTTATTTTAATATTATAGCTTAATATAATATAATAAAAAATTACTCTTTTAAAAGTATTAAAGTAAATATATAATAATTTATAAAAAAAAACTTATTAATAATTATATAAAAGTTAAATATTTTAAAAGTATAATTAAATTAATCTTTTTAATTTTTTTATAATTTTCTTTTTTAATAAAAGTTTTCTTTAAAAAAAGTATTATTAATAAATATAACGCTATTATCGTTAAGAATAAAAGTTAATAGAAGCGTAACTTTATATTATTAGTTAAGGATTTATAGGGCTATCGAGGTAGGGTGGCCGATAAAGCCTTAAAGCCGGTTTATTAATTTAATTTCTATAATAAATTTATAAGCAGGGGCAATAATAAGTTAATAGTAAAGGAAATTTAAGTTATAAAATATTAAGATATAAATTATCGGAAAATTTAATAATAAGTAAGCCTTACGTAATATTTATTATAAACTTAATTATAAAAGCTATATAAAAGTAATAATATTTAACTTTAAATATAATAAACGTTTAAGGAATTTATATAAAGTATTTATATTATCTTTAATGCTAGCTTTTAATAATATATTTTATAATAATAATAAACTCGATTATTTATAAATATTTTAATTTTTTATAACTTTAATTATTACTTTTTTAATAAGATTTAAATAATATTAAATTTATTAACTTAAATAATAATAGTTAAAAGATTTATTAAAATCTTAAAAGAAATATAATATATAAAGAGATACGTAAGCTTTATATTTAATTAAAGGTAACTTATATAAATAAAATAACTAATTTAATTAAAAATATTATAAAACGTATATATATAATAGTTTAAAAAACTAACTAATTAATTATAGAAAAGCTAATAAATAATTATTTATTAACTATTTTATTTTTATAAGTTTCCTTATTAAGCTAAAATAATAATAAATATTAATACCGAGAATAATACCTTACCCTTAAGTTTAAAAAACTTTTTCCTTTAACTAAATAAAAAGTAAAATATAGCTATAATAAGCTATAAAATAAAATAAAACGTTATATCTTAAGGGTACTTAAAAAGAATAAAGGGAAAATAATATTTTTTATTATAAAGTAAGGGCGGAAATACCTATTTAAGCTATTAATATCTTAAGGGGTTATAGCGTATATTATTAACCCTTAAAATATTCCTCCTTTAATAGTAAAGCTATAAATAGGTTAAGCTATTAAAGAAAAAGATTAATTAAATTAAACTAAAAAATATATAAATAAATAATCGCACCTAAAAGTATTATAATTTATTATACGCTTAAAAGTAACCTCCCTTATAATAAGGCTATAAGTAAGTTAAATTGCTTAAGAACCTTATTAATTAGGTTAAGCTAACTATTATATAATTATAAGATTATACTTAATATCCCCGAAACCTATTATATATATTTTTTAAATCTCTCTTTATACCTATTATTTTAAATTCTTTATTAATTAATTCTTATTTATTAACCGGCCTTAATATTATATTTCTAGGCCTATTTAATATCCCGTTTTTTATATTCTTTAACCTTTTTAAACTTAAACCTTCTTTATATAAAATTATAAATAAATCGGTAATACCTATTTATATTATCCTAAGCCTATAAACTAATATATAATAAAGTTAAAGGCAATAATATTAGAATAAAGCGTATAACCCTTTAAAAATAATCTATTAAATTCTATTTATAGTTTATCTTATACCTAATAGATATTAAATATCTTTATAATAGCTTAAATAGTTTACTAGATAGCTATATAAGCTAAATAGCTAAATTAGCTTATAGTAGAAATAGCATTTTCTATATTTATATAATAGATAATAATAGAAATTATATTTAAAATAATAATTATTTTATTAATTATATAGGCGGAATATTAAAAGAATTCTTTATTTTCTATAATAATTATTTTAATAGTAATCGAAATAATATTCCGGATAGAGTATTTCTTTTAATAAAAGGGTAATATAATAACTATTATAAAAGCTTAATAAAACCTTTATTTTCTATAATATTATTATATTTAAAGAGATTAATTATACTTTATTATAACCTTTATCTTTAGCTTTAAATATTAAAAGCATTATTACTTAATATAATTTCTTAAGATAATATATAGTTTATTAATATATAAGCTATATATTAAGCTAAAGAATTATTTTTAACTTAAATATCTTATATAATTTATTTTTAAACTTTAATATTAATCTTAATTATATTAAATAAAGTATTTCTATTAAAACTATTTAAAGCTATAGGATTTTAAGTTTTTTTAGCCTATATAATTATAAATAATTCTTTAAATTAATTAATAAGTTATAATATACTTTCTATTTTATTTAACTCTTTTAATAAGAAAATAAAAATAGGTATTTAGCTAATTATAAAGATATATAATATCCGAAATATATTAATTATTAAAAGTAATTCGGCTTATTCTATTTATAATTACTTAATTTTAATTAATATTATTAAAAATAATACTTTATTATTAATGCACTATGGCGCATTAGTCGAGCGTTAGGGTACTCTTCTACACTAGTAACGCAAAGGGTATGGGTTCGAATCCCGCTAGTACCTCCTTTTCAACCTGCTCTCCCTTCGGTGCGCCCCTTTAGCCCTAAAGGGTGAGACTATTTACCCCTAACTAATTCCCTGTAATTATATATCTATTATTATTAGTTACTATATCCCCTAGCTAATAAGGTTTTTTCCCTATATTACGGGTTTTTCCTTATTAGGCGCTTATAGGGCCTTCCGGAAAGTACCTAACGGTATAGTAAATACTCCTTACTATATAAAGTTACTCGCAGAAGCTTAAGTATAAAGTAAACCGAGGTTTATTAAGGAAGCGGGAGCTATAGCCTTAACTATTATAGCCCCCCCCCTTATTTATTATATTCTAAGCTTTAAGAGACGGAATTTAAATAAGATAAATAATTTATACTTTATTATTAAATAAAAAGCCGATATTTAATTTATAGGAAAAAAGATATATTAGATTTAAGTATAACTTTTAATTTTTAAATAATACCTATAGCTTTAATAGCTATTAAAGGTAATTAAATAAATAGCTTAACTTAAAAAAGTATATATAAATATACTTATTAAATATATTATTATATAAGTTAATTAAATCTTATTTTAAAAATTAACGATATATTACTTTTATTTAATTTATTAATTTCGATTTATATAATATTACTTTATTTTATTTAAATAATTTTAAAATATATATTTAGAAATTTTTAATTATAAATAACCTATTAAGCTTATTTTTTACTAGTTTTTAAATAACTTAAACTTATTTAATATACTTAATAAGGTATATATACTTTATTTTTATAATAAGATATATAATCTTTAAGCCTATAGCTTTAATTATAATAATTAAGATAGCTAATTTAATTAGTTAAAAATTAATATATTATAGCTTTTTATATTTAAAGTTAAGCTAAATAAATAAATATTAATATAAATTAAAATCCTTAATTATAAAAAACTAATATTATTTATTAATAAGGTTTTAATTACTTATATAAAATAATTATAATATCTTTCTTTATAAATATTTAACCTTTTTTTAAAAGATTTATATTATCTTATAAAAATATTAAATATAATAATATATTTTTATAAGGATAAAATAAAATAAAAGATACTTTTTTATATATAAATATCCTTTAAGATTATAAATATATAAAGAAAACTAATATCCTTTTAAATAAAATAATAAGTTATTATAATAAATTCTTTATATTAAGCTTATAAAGTTAATTTTAATAATATTTTAAGCCTTTCTTATTATAAGATAATTAAAATTAAAAAAGAGAGGTTATTTTTTAATAATATTATTATTAATCGATACTTTTATATAAGTTATATAAAGTGCTTAAATCTTTTTAAATATTTATAAATTATAATAAACTAATATTTTAAAGATATACTTTAAAAAGTTTATAAATAAAGTTATCTTATTATTTTAATTTTTCTATTTTTAAAGATTACTATATAAACTTTAAAAAGCTTAAGAAAAATATATATATTTCGGGATTAAGTTATAATAATAAAAAAGGGGTATAAAAGAAAAGAGTTTTTATTATATAAATATTAAGATATTTATAATAAAAGATTAAAAAGTAATAATCTTTATATAGGGTTTACTTTATTATTTTAAATAATTAGGAAATTAAACTATTTTTTATTTTATAATATTTTATATAGGTTAATTATTAATTTTAATTAAGGTATAAGTATAATAAAGAAAAAGAAAAAGGTTTAAAAGCTTAGCTAATTTATAATAAATCTTTTTATTTTTAAAAAAAGTAGCTTTAAAGGGAAATAGCTTTTTTTATAATAAACTTAAATTTTTAAATTATTAAGTTAATAATTTCTTTAATTATTACTTTAAGTTATCTTTTTTAATTTTAATTATCTTTTCTAATCTTAACTTTTTAATAATAACTTTTTCTTTTTATAATCTTATTTTTAATTATATTTAATTCTTATTTTTAAATTTAATTAATATTATAATAACTTTTTTTAAATTAAATTTATTTTTAACTTTTTATTTTATAAATACTTTTTATTATATCTATTATCTTTTTAAATATATTATTTTTTCTTATATTATTAAAGATAAGCTTTTTATAAGCTTAAATATTTTATTAATAACCTTTTACCTTAATAAAAGGTATAATTTAAATTAATATTAGCTAATATAAACTTATTAATTCCTTTAACTCTTTTTCTATAATAAGTTATATTAATAAGGCTTATATTATATAGGTAATTAATAATTAAATTAAATTTTATAATATATTAATCGCTTTAAATATTTATATTAATATTATTAATTTTATTAATAATTATATTAAAAAGAATATATTATAAAAGTATACTTTTATTTATTAAATAAATATTAGCCCTTATAGTAATTTTATTATTAATATAATTAACTAT
>JALPVH010000205.1:0-102185 GCA_023242295.1 Diaporthe ilicicola
GTTTATTTAAATATTAATTATTAAAAAGTTTAAGCTATTTATTAAGCTTTTAAATATATTTAATTTAAAGCTTAATTATATATTTAATAATTAGTTTATTAATTAAATAGTATTTAAAAAGCTTATTTAAAAAATTTAAATAGTTTTTAGCTTCCGGATTAACTTATTATTAAATTTTCTATATTTTATAATAAAATTTAAGCTATAGAAATTATATTAGATAGCTTTTTTAATTATATAAAAGCGTAAAACTTATAGGAATAGTATTATTTAAATTAATTAAAGATATAGTAAATTAGTTAAGAATAAAGTATTTAAAATAATAAAAGAAGCTTAATATATTTATATAATAAAGGAAATTTAATAAGCTAGGCTTATAATTATTACGATTATAAGTATAGTAATTAAATAGAGTATATTATCTGGTATTCTGTATTATAAATAATAGAGTAGAAGCTGTTTTGCTTTATATAGAATGGAGCACTATAATAGTGGGCCCCTGCTATGTGACACTATTGAATTCCCTCGAGGTCTTTGGGAAGTGGACCATCAACGTACCTAGGTACATTGTCCACTGTCAAGATGGAGTCGGTACTTGTAGGGTTAAGATATCGGAGGGCGACAAAGGTTTTCTGCGCAGACATGGGACGGGGCCAAGACAAATTTATCTAGGCGCTTCATTCTTGGCGAGATGGTGATGCCATCATTCAACATTCATGCATTACGTGTGGTTGAAATCGGACGAACTGCGGAGGCGTTCAGTAGTACGGAGTTACTGACCAGATTCTGCAGCGGGTCGTCTCTCGGCAGTTGGGTTAGGCGCTTCGGTTGCTCGGATTTACGAAGCTTTTGGGTTAACTAAGGCCCGTTCATTCATCTCGCCCCTCTGAGCTGTTGACGAGTTACCACCTCGCACCCTTTGTCAAACCACGACATGTCCCGTGAGGCAATCTAAGAAATTCGGAAATTCTGCCATAATTACTCAAGTCAGAATGGATACGGGGTCGGACTTCATGAGGAATTTCAAACCTCCTCCTTTCGTTCCACCTGAGGATGCTGAGATATTCAAGGACATACAATATTCCTCTCAAGGTCATGTTCGTCAGAGGTTAGACCTTTACCTACCCAAGCATGAAACTCCGGGCCACAACACTCTGCCCATCATTGTCTACATCCACGGTATGCTCCTGCGCTACAAGGCTCGTCACTACTTCACATTGTCTCTAAGCCATATCCACAGGTGGCGCATTCATGTTTGGTTCCAAGGAGTCACCTTGGATGCCCTCTAGCCTCATCTCCAAGGGCTACGCCATCGCCAGCCTCGACTACCGCCTCAGCGGCGATGCAGTCTTCCCCGCCGCCGTAGAGGACTGCAAGGCGGCTGTCAGGTGGCTACGCGCCCACGCGACCGAGTACAGACTCAACCCAGGTCGTTTCATCGCCTTTGGAGAGTCTGCAGGCGCACACCATGCCTCCTTCCTGGGAGTCACTTCTCCGGCTGGCGTGGGGGACGAGCTCGATGTCGGCGACCACTTGGATGAGTCAAGCGCCGTGCAGGGCGTTGTTGACTACTACGGCCCGTCAGACTTCCTGCAGATGGATGCCCATGCCCCAAAAGATGGCAAGGTCCAGAAACATGACCCACCGGGGAGCCCGGAATCCAGATACGTTGGCGCGTCGGATGGAATCCAGGCGGCCCCGGAGAAGTCGGAACGCGCGAACCCCATTAGATATCTTTCAGCAGGGAAGATTGTGCCGCCCTTTTTCATTTCGCACGGCGTCGACGATCACGTAGTTCCATACCACCAGTCAGTCCTGCTCGACGAGGCTTTGAGGAAAGTGGGCGCGCAAGTGACATTCCATCCTGTGGAGGGGGTGGATCATGTGTTCGTAGGAATGTCTCAAGAGCAGAGTGACGAATTGGACCAGAAAACGGTCGAGTTCCTGGCCTCGATTCCTTAGTGAGGCGAGCGCACGAGGCACAAATCATGGACGTGGGAGGGAGCTAAGTGTGAAAAGGCTCAAGATCTAGAAAGACGTCCAAGAAGAATTTCTCTCCTCTGGTTGTCTTTCTCTTTCAGGATCAATCACTCGCTCGCTGAGAAGCCGGAAGGGCTGTCCACACGACGTATGCTAGAACAACCTACTATCCAGGTTGGCAGTAGGGAAGTTTAGGCTTTAGCGCAAGTCACTTGCTCTCCTCGCAATAGTCTAGCAGCCCAGAAACCCTTGTTATGTGCATCGTGCTGGCGGAAGACGGATAGAAGCAACGCCCAGGTCAATAGGTACTGGTCATCAGGCCGTCCTGGTCAGTTCCCTTTGGCGCTGGGTCTGATCAGCACGATATGTTCATCGCCGAATAGCACTGGTTCTTCCCGGAGATGCGGGAGGGGCTCAGAAGGCATTTAGTCTTTTCGGATGATGCAAGATGAGACGAGAAGGCCGGCTTGGCTCAGATTTTAACTTTCCTGATTAGCAGCTGTGAGCCGCATAGCGAGCCCCTGAAATGTGAGACAGCACCACATGATGGTTGCAGAGGTGGCTCAGCAACCTTCACACCACATGGCATGGCATGCTGCAAGCCTACAACATCAAACACTTTCTGCTCAAGCTTTTTGGCGGAACGAGATCAGTCGAGGGTCCAGCCCGTCGTGCCTGCAGTGCTCCCGACGGCACCGCGCTCGGTGCTCTTTAGCCATCGTCGGCAGTGAATCCCAGACTAGCCATGCCCCTTGGTTGGTGTCGCAGTAGTCGGAGACAGAAATCAATGATCCCATGCATATTAGTTTCCTTTGCATTCAGGATATGACTTACCGCTTCTCGCCCTCTCTTTCCCTTCATTCGTCCTGTTGACGGCTTCTGCTTCCCCTCATGCTCGTGCTTCTGTGATCGTTGATCCGACCATATTCCTTTCTCTTGCCCAGGAGGCTTTTCATCCATTCGTTCACGATAGGGCTAACAAGCCGTGACTTTCATTAATTAATTCCTTGCATTCTTTTTAATTTGTGTGGCAATGCGTTTTACCAACCTATTGGCCCTCGTGGCCCCTGTCAGCGCTGTTGACACCCTGGGTGAGTCTTCGACGCTTCACAGACTCTAGCATTCTCCTGTACTGACAAAGAACAGTCGATCTTGGCTATGCCAAATACCAAGGCATGACAGTAGGCGCCGGGGTCAACCAGTGGCTCGGCCTGCGCTTCGCAGCACCTTCAGTGCCACCGCGGCGGTTCTCAGCACCTCAGCCACCGCTTAATGAGACCGGAGTCCAGGACGCCACCAAGGAAGGCGCATTATGTGTGTCGGCCAACAACCAGGAAGGCCTGCAGTTCGATTCTGCGCGCCAGCCCATGGCGGAGGACTGCCTCTTCGCCGGCGTGTATGCACCAGCCAATGCTACCGGCCAGAGCATGTTGCCGATAATGATGTTCATCTCTGGCGGAAGCTTTACCTCCAACTCGAATGGCAATTTCAACGGCACCGGGTTGGTGGAGGCCAGCGGGGGGAACATGATCGTGGTTAGGGCCAACTATCGGGTCGGCATATTGGGCTTCATAGGAGGAACACTTATCGAGGCTGATACCAAGGGCGCAGTGGCAAACAATGGGCTCAACGATAGTAGGTCAACGCCCTCGGATCTGGCTCGTACTACATGCTGACATCTCTTCCCAGTGATTGCCGCTGCGCGCTGGATGCAGCAGCATGCTACGAAATTCGGTGGCAACCCAAACCACATCGTCGTCTCTGGCGCATCGTCCGGTGGCAACGCAATCGACGTGCTTCTTGCCGCTAACAACGGTACGGGGTTCCCGGATCTCTTCGTGGGTGCCATTGGGGAGAGCCCTGGCTGGGGAAGCGAAGGGTTTTCGGCGGACCGGGACCAGGCGCTCATGAACAACCTCAAATCCACGGGCTGTCTCAACGCAACCGACCCTATCGATTGCATGCGCGTGATGCCCATTGCCGAGTTCCAGAACAAGACCACCAAGGACGGCTGGGGCCCCACGGTCGAGGGCAAGCTCATCACCGCGCCTCACTACCAGATGTTCGAACAGGGCCGCTTCCAGAACATACCCGTCATATACGGCTACGGCAGCGACGAGGCCACACCGAGCTTCATCTCCAACCAGACAGTCAACACGACCGAGGAGGTCGGCGCCGATATCCTCCAGGCCGTCGGGAAGTCAATGACGGCCGCCGAGCTCTCGGCCGTGATGGCAGCGTACCCGGAGTCTCTGAACAATGTCTCGGTCTTTGGGCGTGACATGACCGCGCGCAACATATCCCGACGCGAGGGCAGCGGTGCCCAGTGGCAGCGCGATGCTGCCATCAAGACGGAGCTGAAGGAGCACTGCGTGGCGGCCTTCCTCAACGACATGTACTCCAGCGTCGGGCAGACCAAGAACTACGCGTACAGGTACAACATACTCGACGAGACACCCGGCGGGACTGCGGACAAGGGCCTGTTCTCGCCGCACGTGAGCGAGCTGTACTCGGTCTGGGGAAACAACAACACGGACGGGGGTGACCCGGGCTGCATCAAGCTCGACGCGACGGACCCGCTGTCGTGCGCCACCGGCGCCGAGATTGCGCAGGCGTACTGGATCTCGTTCGTGCGCAGCCTCGACCCAAACACCTTCAGGCTCGCGGGCACCCCGGAGTGGACGGCGTGGACGGCTGCCGAGCCCAACCGAATCGTTCTCGACAACGCGGCCGCAAGCATGGAGATGATGGGCGCTGCGGCAGGAGAGGTGCCCATCGGTGAGCCGCCTATGAACCAGCGCCAGCGGTGCCTGTCTCTGACGACAACCCTCTCAAAACGGATTAATCTGGGGCTGGGCGAGGGCCAGACAATGTCGGCTTTTGCCAATGGGACCAGGACGGATCCTACGCTTGCTGTGTTGGCCTCGTCGACTGGCTCCGGTGCCGCTGCTGCGGTCCCAGCTGGTGGCAGCTCAGGCTCTGGTGGGAGCGGCACGACCATCATCATTATTGAATCGCATGGGCCGGGCGGTCAGAACGCTTCGGGTGCCGCGAACAACAGTATGAGTGGTGTCAGTCCTGGTTCTGGCAGTGGAGGGTCCGGAGGGGGCGGATCGACATCAACTGGAAGCGGTGTTAGCATTGTCCCTCTGGGTTCGTTGTACCCAAACGCGTCAATAAATGGCGCCAGGCCACCTGTGGTAACGAACCAGGCGCCGGAAACTTCCTCCGGACTCAACTTGGCCGCAGCTGTCTTGGTTGGAGGAGCCATCTTCTTCGCGTAAGGGGTATATAATGGTGCAGGTCACATTCAAATGTTGAGCATGGGGAGGCTGCGGAGCAAGGTCGAGTCTCTGTTTTCAGAATGAACTTTTGATTCATCGAGGCCAAATTTCGAAGCTGCTTATGCCCACTGCAATGCTGTTGAGGCGATCGACCCCAATCGCCTCATTGTAGCCATAAGAGCCAAATTCAGTTGTCCCCGACCCGTGAGCGTCCCTCTTCGCCGACATTCTGTTCACTTCGATTGATTTTCTCCCGGTCCCTTTCCGCTTTCATTTATGCTTCCCCGTGAGCTCAACTTGCGTGTCGCTGTGTTCACTCATGAAAATTGGGAGGGAAATCTTCCTTCCCATATATGTTGGGAGGAAAAACGAATATTCCGTTCTTAATTGTCCCTCCCAACATCTCAAAAAGTTCGGGCTCACGCGGTGTCGGGGGATCCTGTGCCGAATCTATGCTGAGTTGGCCCTCTTCTGAACTGAAGCCGTCCCCTGGAGGCGGAGACGGGAAGCTGAGTATTCCATTCTCGATGATGCCCCCCAAAGCCTCAATCAGGCTGCGGTCATCATCAGTCCACATATTGACTTCGTTTTGGAATGGAGAGCGTGCCGCAGAGAGACTCGAGCTGAATTGAGCGATCGAGTCATCAATTGCTCCGAGGTCACTGAATGGATCAGGCTGGTTTTGAGCATCCTATTCAGCCAGAATCTGATCCTTTTCAGTCTTAGTGAAATCTTCAGTCAGCTCCCAGACGAAGGCAAGCTAGAAATCGGTCTGCAGCTGAGGATGATCCTTTTTGTAGGCCTCGAGATCCAGGAAAATGGCGTCAGAGTCCGTCTTGCCAAGGTGCTCCATGCGCTCAACGTCTTCATGCTCAAGCTCCTCCATCTCCTCAATGGGCTCCTCCTTGTTTTTGTTGTCTTTATCCTTGTCGTCCGGCTCCATGGCCTTCTCAATTCCTGATGATTCACCGACGAGAAGAAACTGGGCGTTGAGGATCAGATGCTTGGGCAGCGTTCCCATCCACCTTAGAGAGCGGAACTCGTCTAGAATCTGATAACAAATCATGTCAGCTTGTGCAAAATGCCGGGTTTTTGGCGTCAGACTTACCTCCTGTGAGTATTCCGGGCCCTGGGGAAGCCCAGTGTTGCTGGGCGCAGGGTATTGAGGGTTCCTGGTGCTGAGGATGAAGCTGCCCTTGTCCTTCAGCCCGATGGTTGTCTGCACCTCTCCCAGCTTCTTGGGAAGAGTGAGCATGTAGGCCAAGTGGCTTTCGCGTCCAGTTGTCGTCAAGGCGTAGACGCCCTGTGCGATTGGAGTCGCTGCTGGGGAGTGTCTGACACCGGCCGTCCTCGTGTCGTAGTCGTTGGCAGGAAGGAAGTCCTTTGACAACTCGTCAAAGCTCGCATCGGTCTTCTCCACGAAGGCAATCCACCGGTCTCGTCCAGTATCAGGCAGTTTCTTCTTTGGGATAGCGATCAGGCGCGAGTTGCCAGCGTCGCCAATGGGACCGTCGCCGAGCTTGGCGTCCTTTGGGATAGGACGGAGCAGCATGAAGGTGCGCGCAATGTCGGAGACTTGCTCGGGGTGGTCGATGCCGACGCGGCCACGGAAGAAGAAATAGATGATTCCTAGAATCACAAGGTTAGCGTGTTGGCTCTGGCGACGCTCCCACTCGGAAATTGGTCTGCGTGTCCAGCTCGCCCCAATACCTTTCTCGAGTATGTTGGACGGCGTAGACCCATTGCGACCGTGAGGCTCCACAGCAGTGGAATCTTTGCTGGTATTGTTGTTGCTGGGCTCAGGCTCGGGCTCGGGCTCGGGCTCGGGCTCCTGGTCATCCTGATTGTCTGTCTTCTTCTCATCGTGGCCGGCCGTTTCGTGTTCGCCCTTTTTGTCACTGTTGGCGACGGCATATTGTCAGCGCCTAGGTGGGCAGATGAGGATAGCATTGATGACTTGCCTGGTGACGGTGTCATCCAAAGTTGTCTGCACCTTGTCCTCCACCTTCTGGGTCTTTGCCGGGCGCGATTGGCCAGCATCATCCAGCTTGTGCTTGTCACCGGTCGTGGCGTCCTTTGGGTTGGTCATGGCGGAGAGGCTTGCTGGCGGCTGAGTGATGTTCTGTATGACCTGCTGGTGGAAGAAGTGACAGTGATGATTGAGTGGTCAGATTGATACAATTGCTTGGTGCAATTGATGTTTGGTCCAAATGTTGAAAGTTGGGCAAGTTCCGATTTGAGGCGCGACACGTCCTGGACCTAGCCTACGTGTTGAGGCCAGTGCAGGTGCAGCTTAACGCGTCGGGTGATGTCATGGAATCATCACCATTCATCCCTAGGCTACAGGTGATTTCAACGAGGATCACACGCGTTAGCTTGTGAATGTACAGTGGTACACATTTAGACTAGATAACTTGACCGTGTCCCACAGACTAACGAGGTTCGTAGCACCTGAGGGTAATCAATCCCTTGTGGGAAGGGGGCACATCGTTTCCCGTGGGAGAATCGAGTCCAGGACATTCATCTCATCCTATGGGAGGAATTGACGAGTGACCCAGTAGAACAAGTACAATCTGTCCATGGTCTGGTGCACATGCAACGTCTTGCGTCCGATGCATGACATGTTGTCGACACGGCGGGTCCACGGGTCGAGGTTGAAGCTCCCATCATGACTGGGAGTGTGATTTTCTTCTTCAAATCTAAGTTACTCGGTCATTAATCCTTGCCGCCGCCTCTGCAGCGTTGGCAGACGCAGTCAAACCCCCACGTCTTCTTCAACAGCGCGTTCCGTTCCTCCCGCAGGATGCTCATGTCCCTGCCCAAGTACGAGATGCAAATCTCCTCGCCCGCCGCAATGTCCCGCTTGGCCCTGAACACCCACGTCCTCCCAACCCGCTCCTTGTCGGTGTTTGGGTCGCAGTTGTGGTTGAAGTAGCTCGCGGACGGCCACACGCCCCAGCCAAAGAACTCGCAGCCCTCGTCGTCCAGCGACCGGATGCCGAAGCTGTTGCGCACCTCGCGGCATTTGGTCGTGCTCAGCATCTCTGCACTTGCGATGCGGGCGAGCCCTTCCGGGAGCACGAGTGCCAGGAAATAGTACGAAGTGATGTGCCGCTCCAGATCCACGGCCGAACGGTACGGGCGAGCGTCCTCCTCGAGCGCGAGGATGCCTGGCCACTGCCCTCGGTCGATGTGTTGGGCCATGACCGCGTTGAGCTGGAACGAAACGACGTCTGCCGAGAAGCTACCCGCGTCTGCTGATGCCGCCACCAGCCTCGCGAGCTCTTG
This sequence comes from Diaporthe ilicicola, assembly GCA_023242295.1. Taxonomy (NCBI): domain Eukaryota; kingdom Fungi; phylum Ascomycota; class Sordariomycetes; order Diaporthales; family Diaporthaceae; genus Diaporthe; species Diaporthe ilicicola. The sequence goes on from JALPVH010000205.1 coordinate 8,553, forward strand.
CTTTGAGCGGCGCTGGTTGGGAGCACGCTGCAACTGCTTCAAAGAGCGTTCGGCCATTTTCCACTTGGTCTCGATCTCTGACGGTGTCGGGGCCGCCGCGGCTGCGAATTCGTCCGAGTTCGTTCCCGACTTCTTGACCTGCATCTCAAGCTGGCGCCATGCCTGCAGGCAATCCGGGTCGTGCCGCTCTTTCCACACTCCCTCGCAGTGCTCAGAACAGAATGCGATGCCATGTTCGGGGTCACGCATGGGCAATTTCCTGCCCCGGTCGTATGAGAAGCATTGCCAGCACACTTCGTTCCGATACTCCCTGAAAAGAACGTGCGCCGAAAGATCGTCAGCGACAAGTACCTCGGTCCCTTCCGCAATGTCCTGTGTCGCAAAGACCCCTCTCCCAGCGCCTGAAGTCTCCCTGATGCTGAACAGATGTGACTGCGGCACCTGCGAGAGGTTGGCCATTCTTCCGAGTGTGACGCTGACAGGGCAGCCTCGCGTGCGGTTCAATGGCTCGGGATCTTTGCTGGACTTTGCTACCAAGACAGTCCTTCCTTTGAGGCAGGCCGGCAGTGTGCCTCAGATCTTGGCTGTGGTGTTACTATTGCATGGTGTTGTCGTGTTGAGCCGGATGGTGGGTTGAACGAACGCAGATTGACGCTGTGAAGCATGCTTGATGGCATCGAATGAAAGGCTGGTCTGGAACCACGGGGCTAAAGAAATTTTCCTTCCGTTTTGGTCGAGCGGATAGTGGCGTAATTTGCCCCTTCACCGCTCCCTTATCAAACGCTGTGCTCAAGGCCCAATCGAGTCATTAGTCCCCCGGTTTATTCACTGGTAAGCAGAGGTAAATTCCGCGCTGTTTTGCTTTTAGCGTGGTGTTTGCAACCCTCACCAACACGGGACATCAAGGAGCATAGACATCAGGGTTCTGCCGATTAAGAGACCCGTCAAATGAGGTCCTTCAATTACCCGTTCACTGCAGATATTGACACCCTTTCAAAAAAAAAAAAAAAATTTGGCTAATGTCAGCGCAACGCGGGTGTCTTGGATGGTGATGAAAATGATTATTTGCGCTCCATTAACAACTTGCATTATCCCTTGCTTCCCAAATGCGTTGACATGTCAAATGGTAGCACGGCCCAGTCATAGGACTTTGACTTGAAACTGAACTTCGGCGTTACCTAACATCCCATACTCGGATTGATGCTGAAAGCGTGGTAGACATTTCGAAAACACATAATTTCAAAGTACCCTAGGGTACATATGTAGCGATAGTTCAATCATCCTAGAGAACTGGTCTTTTTTCGACGTCATAGGGCTTGTCTTATGGCGGTAGGCTGGAAGGTGTGTGTGCTACTAAGTCCGTTCTCGTTCTGTACAATCATTGGGAAGAAGCATAGCAAAAACTCATGCGGTTGAGCTGGTAGTATGACGATTGCGTGTGGCTGCACCTAGTTTATGAGAGGCTCAGAGATGCGGCGACTAATTAGGGTACGCCTTCCTCGACAAATCCATATCCTCCCAGACTCGGTGTATCTCGTCATCAAATGGCCATTGGCTTGACCCCTGGGATGCATATTCGAACAAGCTCTCAAACGCCCGCTCTTCCGACTGTCCGCCCAAGGGGTGAGTGTTTTGGAAGCCTTGCAATCTTTCCGGTAGGCAGTAGCAATCCGTCCACCGAGAAGCTGGACCAATTCAAAACTGCGGAGCCCAGCCCAGAGTATTTGTTTCAGCTGCCAACAATATGTGTGGGTTTGAATTAGCAGCATTTAAGCACATTCACAGACAGCCTCAGTTGGGTGACTTCCCATTACTATCTGAAAATACGGGGTTAGTGACCGTACTTCGCAGTAATGGAGTGCTGCACTTGTGCGACACTTCTGACATTCCTAGGCGTACATAGTAGAGTTTGCAGTTTGATTGATATTTGAGCTGCATGTGATGTAGTTAATTAGCGTGGGAGCGATATATCTCGAATTGCTGCGGCCAGAAGCTCTAGGTAATGCAAGGGTGGTGGAATTATTTACGTGACGTTCAAAAGCGCCCGTTGAGTTTCGTAGAATTCAGATGGGTCGCCAGCCTTTGCCTTTAGCGACATGCCCCTGAGGCGGTATAATTCACAAGCCAGTCAGTCTTCGATTTGGATTCTGAAGGCTCACCATAACAGACTACCGGTAATCCTTTTTGTCCTGCGCGTTTGGAGAGCCAGGGATCGGATATATTGCATGGTACTTATAAACTAATTCATTGGTTCCGACAACGAACATATTTAGGCTAGTAACGGCCTCCAACTAACTTAAACTATATAAGTTACAAGCAATAAATAGTTTAAGATATAAGGTTTCTATTTTAAAAAAGGAAAAATAAAGGGGCGGATATAATTATTTTTTTATAAGAATTAATTGCTTATTTAAAATAAGAAGTCCTTTATCTTAAATAATATATAAATTACTTTATATAATACTTTTTCTTATATAAGCTATAATTTTAAAACTTTTTTAATATATTATTATATAATTAATCGGCCCTTTTAAGTATAAGGTTAAAAGACTTATAATTATATTTTTTAAAATTAAATTTTATTTAATAATATTATATTTTTATAATTAAGCTTTATTTCTTTAATTTATTTAAATTAAAGATAAACCTTTTTAAAAAAGTATATTAAATTTATAAGCTTTTATTCTTTTTTTAACTTATTATTAATTTTTAATTTATAAGTAATAAACTGTTTTATTTTTTTAAAATAAATTTTATATATTTTTAAAGTAATAATAAATATATTTATTTATTTAAATAAATAAAGTTTTTTATCTTTATATTTCTTTATCTTAATAAGAAAACTTTTTATTTAAGTAAAAAATTAACTTATTATATTTAAAATCTATTTTTAAAGCTATTTATAGTAAAGCTATTAAATTTATATATTTAAATACTTATTAATAAAATATATTAGCCTTATTTAATTATAATTTATTTTAACTATAATTATAAATCTGCTTAATAAATATATATAAATAATAGTTTAAGCTTAATTAATAGTTATTTTAATTTTATATAGTAGGTTAAATAATTATTTTTAAATAATTTTATAAAATAAAGTTATATTACTCGGTTCTATTAAATAAATATATATCGACTATTTTATTTATTTAAGTTCCCTTATTAAGCTAAAATAATAATAAGTATTCGAAAAGAATAAAGTATAATATATCTTTTAAGATTAATATAATAAGTTTTATTATATAAGATTTTTTATAATAACTTATTAATCTGCTTTTATAAGCCTATTTATAATTAAAAGCCGTTATTTTACGCTACTAGCTATAATATTAAGCTATATTTAATCTATTAATATTAATACTTTTAATAAGCTATTAGCCTATTAAAGTTAAAGCTATTACGGGCTATAAATAACCTAGTTTAACGCTATTAAATATTATATAAAAGTGTTATTACTATATAACTTAAGTATAAGTTGCTCGAAATAAGCGATATAAAAAAGCCGCTATTACTTTAATTATCTTATAAAATATATATAGGTTTTAGCTTTACTTAAATATATATCTATTTAATAAAACCGCGCGATATAACCTTTTTCGCTATATTATAAAACTATTTAAAAGCAATTATTTAGCTAAAACCGAGATAATAGTTAAGCTTAAACTAGCACTTATACGCGCTTAAAACTTAAGTAAAGCTATTATATTTTATTACTAAGTATATTATTTAAATATATAGATTTAATAGCTTATAAATAGCTATAAAAATAAACTTTATTTATAATAAGTAAATCTTTATTTAAATAAAAAGTTTTCTTATTAAAGTAAAAAGGTATAAAGATAAAAGCCCTCTCTTATTTAAATAAATTAATATATTTATTATTACTTTAAAGATATATAAAGTTTATTTTAAAAAAATAAAAAAGTTTATTATTTATAAAGTAAAAATAAATAATAAGCTAAATAAAAAAAGAAAGGTTAATTATTTAATACGTTTTTTTTAAAAAGGTTTACGTTTTATTTAAATAAATTAAAAAACTAAAGCTTAATTATAGAATATAATATAGTTAAATAGAATTTAATTTTAAAAAAATATAGTTATAGGTCCTTTAACCTTATATTTAAAAGGGAAAGATTATTAATATATAATTAACTTTATAATAATAATATATAATTAACTTTATAATAATAATATTAATTAACTTTAATATAATAAAAATAATAAAAGATTTTTAAATATAAGTTTTTTTAATTATTAAAATAAAAGAGATAGCTAAATTATAATAAGAAATATTTATATTAAATTTATATTTATTAATATATAACTTAATAATTTAGCTTAATAATATTAACTATTTTATTTATTTAAGTTCCCCTATTAAGCTAAAATAATAATAAATATCCGAAAAGGATAAAGTATAATATATCTTTTAAATTAATATAGTAGGTTTTACTATATAAAACTTTTTATAATAACTTATTAATCTACTTTTATAAACCTGTTTATAGTTAAAAGCCGCTATTCTGCGCTAGTAGCTATAGCGTTAGGCCGCGCCTATTTACGCTAATGCCGTCGAGGTTAAAGCTATTATAGGCCGTAAGCTAGTTTAACGCCGTTAAGCATTATATAAAAGTGCTATCGCCGTATAACTTAAGCTTTTTATATATAAATATAAGTTGCTTAAAATAAGTAATATTAAAAAGCCGCTATTACTTTAACTAAGGTTTTAGCTCTGCTTAAATATACACCTATTTAGTAAAACTAAGCGATATAACCTTTTCTATAAAACTACTTAAAAGTAATTATTTAGCTAAAACCGAGACAACTATTAATTAAGCTTAAACCACCACTTATATACGCTTAAAACTTAAGTAAGGCCACTATATTTTATTATTAAATATTTAAATATATAGATTTAACAGCTTTATAGCTATAGAAATAAACTTTATTTATAATAAGTAAATCTTTATTTAAATAAAAAGTTTTTTTATTAAAGTAAAAGAGTATAAAGATAAAAACCTTTCCTTATCCTAATAAATCGATATATTTATTAGCACCTTAGAGATATATAAGGTTTATTTTAAAGAAATAGATAAGTTTATTACTTATAAAGTAAGGATAAATAATAAGTTAAATAGAAAAAGGAAGGTTAATCGTTTATTATACTTTTTTAAAAAGGTTTACCTTTTATTTAAATAAATAAAGCTTAATTATAGAAATATAATATAGTTAAATAAAATTTAGTTTAAAAAAAAATATAATTATAAGTCTTTTAACTTTATACTTAAAAGGGTAGCTTAATAATATATATTAAAATAAAATAAAATTCTTTTAAAAACAGTATTAGCTATAATATATATATAGCCTTATAAAATTATAAGTTTAAATAATAAAATTAATATTATTTTAAATTATTAAAAAATTATATAAAACTTTAATTATAAATCTTTTTAAAAAAAAGTGATAAATAATATTTAATAAATATTATTATTTATAATTTAAATATCTTTATTACTTATTATTAATTATTTAATAAATTAAATAAATTAAATATAAAATAAAACTTAAAAAGCTTTATTTTAATAAAGTTAATAGTTATATCTTTTTATTATATAAAGTTATTAACGGTAAGCTTAAATATAAAGTAAATTAAGGTTTTAAAGAATAGAAAGCTATAGCTTTAACTTTAATTATAGCTATTTTTCCCTCGCTTTACTATATTTTTAACTTTAAATAAACGGAATTTAAATAAAGAATAGTTTATATAATTAATATTAATTTAAACTATTAAATATTTAATAATGTTCCACTTAAATTAATTGAATTAAATTTATTAAACGCTTTAATTAAATAGATTAATTTTATTTTTAATTTTAATAAAATAAATTTAATTAATTCTATTTCTTTTTTAGTAGGAATTAATTAATCCGAGTGTACTATAGGACCCCACAATTCGGGATACCCCAGGATCCGGGACAGCTAAACTACCCCGCACCTATATAAAATAAAGAATTTAAATAATTTATATCTTAACAAATACTAATCTAATATTAATAAAAACCTATATATATATATAAAATAAATACTATAATATTCTGTTATAATTATACTTATTATTTTTAATTTATATATTTTATAATTTAAAATTATATTTTTATATATTAAAATGCTAAGAAATATAAAGCTATATAATACCTTAACCCTATATTATATTATTTAAAAATATAAGTTATAAGGTTTCTTATATTACTTATAATATATTATAAAAGTTTAAAAACTTTAAATAAATATTTTATATATAAAAAGATTAATATTATAATATAATTAATTATATATTAAGCTACCTTTTATATTAATATTATAAAGAGTATAAGTTTAATCCTTATTAATATTTCTTATAAAAACTTTATTAATAGTTAGCCTTTTTATTAAGTTTTTATTATTATTAGTTTAGCGGGTTTTTTTTAATAAGTAAAAAGGTATAAGTATTATTATTTATTATAAAATTATAAGGTAACTTAACCTTTTTAAGTATAAAGTTAAAAGACCTATAATTATATTTTATTTAAATTAAATTCTATTTAACTATATTATATTTTTATAATTAAGCTTTATCTCTTTAACTTATTTAATAAAAGGTAAACTTTTTTAAAAAAGTATATTAAATAATTAACTTTCTTTTTTCTATTTAGCTTATTATTTATCTTTACTTTATAAGCGATAAACTTTTTAATTTCTTTAAAATAAACCTTATATATCTTTAAAATAATAATAAATATATCGATTTACTTAAATAAAAAAAGTAATATATAATAAAGCGCCCAGGGCTTTAGGCGCTAGGCTTTTATAGCTATATTTAGCTATATTTCACTATATAGGGTACCCGCTATACTTAAAAGAAGCCGCTTTATACCTATTTTCTATAAATCTAATTTTTTCAAATTTATTCCCTTTACTCTTAAAATATTTTCTATTAAATAATAGCTATAATTATACGCCCCTGCTATATAATCGCTTATATAAACCGGATAACTACTTAAAAAAGGTTATTATCGCTATATAACTATAATTATTATAAATTAAGCTATAATTACGGTTATTAGCTATCGGGCTATAATTATAGTTATTAGCTATCTTATTATACCTTTATTTTATTATAGGTTAACTTTCCTATAAAGGCTTTATAGCTAAAGGCACTTAACGCCCTTAATAGTTTTTACCGCTAGCTACCGCCCCCCCCCCCCCTTATAATTTTTACCGCTAGCTACCTATTACCTATTACTAGCTATCGCTAGTTTTTACTATTAGCTAGCTGCTTATTAGCCCGCTATTATTAGCTATCCGCTAGCTGCTTTTTAGCCTATTACCTATTAGCTTATTATTTATTAGCCTATTATTATTAGCCGTTTATTAGTTACCGCTAGCTATTAACTAGCTGCTAAACTATAAATTTTATAAGGCTATCTACGGCTCCCTTTATAGGGCTATTTACGGCTAAAATTAAAGATAAAAAAAAGATAGAAATAAAAAATAAAAATAATAATATTTAAAATTAAACCTATAGCCTTAAAATAAAAAGGAAAAAGTATTTTATTATATTATATATATTATAAATAATACTTTTTTTTTTTATATAGGCGGTAATTAATATATAATAAAGTATTTAAAGCCTTAAGCGCTAGGCTTTTATAGCTATATTTAGCTATATTTTATTATATAAGATACCCGCTATACTTAAAAAAAGCCGCTTTATATTTATTTTCTATAAATCTAATCTTTTTAAATTTATCCCCTTTACTTTTAAAATATTTTCTATTAAATAATAGCTATAATTATATACCCCTGCTATATAATTACCTATATAAACCGGATAATTATTTAAAAAAGGTTATTATTGCTATATAACTATAGTTATTATAAATCGGGCTATAATTATAATTATTAGCTATCGGGCTATAATTATAATTATTAGCTATTTTATTATATCTTTATTTTATTATAGGTTAACTTTTTTATAAAGGCTTTATAACTAAAGATACTTAATACCTTTAATAGTTTTTACTATTAGCTACCGCCTCCCCCCCCTTTATAATTCTTACCGCTAGCTGCCTATTACCTACTGCTAGCTATTATTAATTCTTACTACTAGCTAGCTACTTATTAGCCCGCTATTATTAGCTGCCCGCTAGCTGCCCTTTAGCTTACCGCCTATTAGCCTATTACCTGCTAGCCTATTATTACTAGCTATCTATTAGCTACCATTAGCTATTAACTAATTACTAAACTATAAATTTTATAGGGTTATCTATAGCTCCCTTTATAAGGCTATTTATAGCTAAAATTAAGGATAAGAAAAAGGTAAAAATAAAAAATAAAAGTAATAATATCTAAAATTAAATCTATAGCCTTAAAATAAAAGGGAAAAAGTATTCCGTTATATTATATATATTACAGATAATGCTTTTTTCTTTTATATAGGCGGTAATTAATATATAATAAAGCGCTTAAAGCTTTAGGCGCCGGGCTTTTATAGCTATATTTAGCTATATTTTATTATATAGGGTATTTGCTATACTTAAAAGAAGCTGCTTTATACCTATTTTCTATAGATCTAATCTTTTTAAATTTATCCCCTCTACTTTTAAAATGTTTTCTATTAAAAAGGTTTTTATTTTTATATTTCTTTATCTTAATAAAAAACTTTTTATTTAAATAAAAATTTACTTATTATAAATAAAGTTTATTTTTATAGCTATAAAGCTATTAAATTTATATATTTAAATATTATATTTAATAATAAAATATAGTGGCCTTATTTAATTTAAAAGTTTTAAGTATATATAAATATTAGTTTAAGCTTAACTAGTAGTTATTTTAAATTTAATGGGCTAAATAATTATTTTTAAATAATTTTATAAAATAAGATTATAATAAATATATATTTAAATAGGGCATTATAGCGCATTAGTTAAGCGTTAAAGTACCCTTTTATACTAGTAATATAAAGGGTATAAGTTTAAATTTTACTAGTGCCCTTTTTAACCTGCCCTCCCTTTAAAGCGCCCCTTTAGCGATAAAGGGCGAGATTATTTACCCCTTAACTAATTCCCTATAATTACGTACCTATTACTATTAGTTACTATATCCCTAGCTAATAAGGTTTTTTTCTTATATTACGGGTTTTTCCCTATTAGGCGCTTATAGGGCCTTCCGGGAGGTACCTAACGGTGTAGCAAATGCTCCTTACTATATAAAGTTACTTGCGGAAGCTTAAGTATAAAGCAAATTAAGGTTTATCGAGGAAGGGGAAGCTATAGCTTAACTAACTATAGCTTTCTTCCCCTTACTTACTATATTTCTAGCTTTAAGAGACGGAATTTAAATAAGCTAAATAGTTTATATATTTAAATAGAGCTAAAACCTATATATATCTTATAAGATAGTTAAAGTAATAGCGGCTTTTTAATATCGATTATTTCGAATAACTTAAAGGCTTAAGTTATATAGTAATAACACTTTTATATATTAATACCGGTAATACTTAATCGCGTTAAACTAGCTTATAGCCTATAATAGCTTTAACCTTAATAGACCGGTTTATATTAAGGCTAATAGCTTATTAAAAGTATTAATATAAATAGATTAAGCGTAGCTTAACGTTATAGCTATTAGCGTAAAATAGCGGCTTTTAATTATAGATAGCCTTATAAAAGCAGATTAATAAGTTATTATAAAAAGTTTTATATAGTAAAACTTATTATATTAATCTTAAAAGATATATTATACCTTATCCTCTTTCTTTTACTTATTATATAAGTGTAGGGAAAGGCTAGTAAAGTTTAAAGATTAAGCTTAAAGCTTATTTCGAATATTTAAATTATATTTAAAAATTAATTATATTACTTATATAAGCTTAATAAATATAGATCTTATTATAGCTTATAATTTATATATTAAAATATTAAATTATTTTTCTTTTATTAAATCTTTTTAATATTTATATAAAAATATTAAAAACTTATATAAAGTTTTACTTAAAGTATATAAAAGTTTTCCTCTTTTAAGTATAAAGTTAAAAGATTTATAATTATATTTTTTTAAATTAAATGTTATTTAATAATATTATATTTTTATAATTAAACTTTATTTCTTTAATTTATTTAAATAAAAGGTAAACCTTTTTAAAGAAGTATATTAAATTTATAACCTTTTATCTTTTTTTTAACTTATTATTAATCCTTACTTTATAAGTAATAAATTCCTTTATTCTTTTAAAGTAATAATAAATATATTAATTTATTTAAATAAGAAAAGGTTTTTATCTTTACGCGCTCTTACTTTAATAAGAAAACTTTATATTTAAGTAAAGATTTATTTATTATAATTAAAATTTATTTTTAAAACTATAAAGCTATTAAATTTATATATTTAAATAATAAAATATAATAGCCTTACTTATTTATTTTAACCGTAGCTATAAACTCGCTTAATAAAGTTTTAAATATATATAAGTGCTAGTTTAAGCTTAATTATTATCTCGGTTTCGCTTAAATAATTACTTTCGAGTAGTTTTATAAAATAAGATTATAATAGATAGGTATATATTTAAGCAAAGCTAACATCTTTAAAGCAATAATAACTTTATAATATTATTTATTTTAAGTAACTTAAAGGCTTAAGTTATATAATAATAACACTTTTATATATTAATAATGCTTAATAGCGTTAAATTAAGTTATTTATAGCCTATAATAGCTTTAACTTTAATAGGCTAATAGCTTATTAATAGCACCGATATAAATAAAGTAGGTGCGGCTTAACGCTATAGCTATTAGCGCAGAATAGCGGCTTTTAATTATAGATAAGCTTATAAAAGATTAATAAGTTATTATAAAAAGTTTTATATAGTAAAACCTATTATATTAATTTTAAAAGATATATTATACCTTATTCTTTTCGGATATTTATTATTATTATTCTAGCTTAATAAAGAGATTTAAAAAAAATAGTTAAGATAAAAGTTTTCCTTTATTTTTTATATTATTAAAGTAAATTATAATATAGATAAAATATTAAATTTTATTTTATTAAGCCTATTATACTTTTATAAATAATTAAAAGAATAGTACTTTTAAGGCTTATATAAAGAAATATATTATTTAAAATTATAAAGTATTTTTAATTATAAGGTTTTATAATATAATATATAGATTAAAAGAGTAGAATTAAAGCTTTAAATTAATAGATTTATTAATTTTATATAATAAGGAATTATTTAGTTATAGCTTTATAAAAGGGGAATATTTTAGTGGGTGCGGAAGAATTTAGCTGTTCTAGATCGTGGGGTATCCCGAATGGTGGGGAGCTATGGTAAGAAGTGGCGAATATAGCGGGCTATGTTTTGTCATCAAATGAGTGAGAAAATAAACAGCAATCGCCGATAATCACGCTGTCTCGATGCTGCTTTATCCGGATTAAATCGCAGCTCCTCCTTGTGAGTCCCAATATCACATTGTCAGGGAAGTATACCTTTACACCATGTGATCGAATCTACATGATCTTTATACTAGAATTTACGAAAGCATTCTTAAATAAGTATTGTTTATTTGTCGCTCCAACTTCTTGGGTGGTGGTAAATGATGTTGTGGATATGTTGTAGGCCCCATGGAGCAATACGTATCAATCCCGCTTTTACCTAGAAAGCTTCATCGCACAGCCAGCAGGTTGTTATTTGCATACCGTCGTGCAACAGTAAATTGGGTTATCAAGAAAACTTAACCTTACGGTTTTAAATTGGCCAAGTTTTTCATTGATATTACTGTATCGCTCGCCACTTCTAATTACTGGCATGGAACCCGGCTTAACTTCAAGAGGTTGGCGAAACTAATCAATTATGCCTCGATTATGCCGTGCACTCGGGTTCTCTGGAGATATTCGTGCAGCTCACAACTAGCAAACATGGTTGTCTTTCTGTCTTCACACCTGGAAGGGATGAATTGCGCGATGAACCTGTATAAGCTCCAAGCTTGTCTGTGACCAAGCTGCAGGCGCAAAACTGCGCTACTGGGCACAGACCTATACGAGATTAGCTCTACTATGCTATACATAAGCACAGACGAATACGTTCATCTATTGTTTACGCTTTGCAGGATCTCAATGGCCCGAACTCAAAATATTATACTTCCGCACCGACTGGTGCGTCACATGTTGCATTAGGACGAGACCTCGATGCATTTGCATGCCGAGTAAAGGAGAACGCATCGAGCGATGAACATAAGAACGTACGGGGGGCCATACGCCTGAGGCAGCCCAAGGCTAGAGTCCAGCGGGCAATATTCCATTCGTTGTCTTAGACGGTCTTCACAGTCCACGAACTCGCTGAAGATGCTTGATCTCAGACCACCGATCTTTTGCCTAGCCATCCTTGCTCTATGTCCCCAATCCGGGAGCCCGCAGGGCCTCCAACAGCCACCATTACCCCACGGCTTCGGCGCCCTGACATGCCTGCCCATAACAGCAAGCAATTCGAGCGTGGAGATTTCGCCGGCCGGAGACGTCGTGACGCTGGAGGACACAGGGGTTTACCTGCGTGCATCCGGCTCCGTCGAGGACGGGCTGTACCTCGGGTTCGCGGCGCGCGAGGGGTTCACCAAGGTCCTGCGGGCGTACAGGTCCACGGACGGCGGCGGGTCGTGGCAGAAGCTGGGCGACGTGGCGAGTGGTGACAACCGCACGCACGAGCTGGACAACGCATTTCCTTTAGTGCTACCCGCCGGGTTCCCGGACACCGGGGACGGCATCCCCACTGACAACAACACGGGGATGCTGAACACGTCATTATCATCATCGTCGGCGTCGTCGTCTAACAGCACTGCCAGCAGCAGCTTGGACGGAATCGACAATCACCACGCAGGTAGGCTGCTGTATGCATACAGGAACCACGACCGCTCCCCCAACAACACGCTCAACGTGCCCGACAACTACACCTTCTACCGGCTCTCGGTGTCGGCGTCCGACGACGGGGGCCGCACGTGGGACTTGCTGTCGCAGATCGACACGCGGCCCGCCAACCGCGGCTCGGCGAACCTGAACGGCCTGTGGGAGCCGTTCCTGCGCGTGGCTTCCGATGGTGCTACACTGCAGGCGTACTACTCGGCCGAGAACGATGCCGGCGACCAGGACAGCCTCATGCGCGAGTCGGCCGACGGCGGGCGCACGTGGGGAGAGCGGCATGTCGTCTCTGGTGCCGACAGGGTGCGCAGCCGGGATGGCATGACGGGTGTCGCGCCGCTGGGGGATAGTCAGGGTGGTGACGAGGAGAGGCTGATGCTGTTCTTCGAGACGACCGAGTCGGGCCGCTTCGACGTGCGCCGCGTCACGTCGCCCAACGGGGGCAGGACGTGGCCCGAGTCGACGCGCGCGAGGGTGTACGACCCGCTGGACGAGGAGAAGATTGCGTCTGCGCCGGCGGGCGTGGTCAACGTGGGAGGCACGCTGGTGGCCGGGTTCATGACCAACGAGGGGACCAACTCGGGCGGGAGCGTGCCCGGGGATTTCAAGGTCGTCACCAGCGTGGACGACGGGGAGAGCTGGAGCGAGAGCGTCTTGATTGCGCGCGAGGCCATCTGGCCTGGGCTGTACTCGCTTGGGAATGATCGGTTCCTGGCAATGTATAGTTTTGATACGCACGAGGGCGACTATGTGGCTGCTACTCGAGTGTTTGAGTTGCAGAGGGGTTGACTCAGATGTCAGCGTTTATCACACCTTCAGATGTTGGACAGATGATCGAAGCTGTTTGTTGAAACTTAAGAGAAGGAAGTGCTGTGGTACAATTCTTTTCTCTCTCGCTGATTTGACAGTAAAGTCGGCACCACTCTATGCTATAAAGCATATCTAAAGTCATAGAAGCAACGACAACAATTTTTCACGAATGAGCCCATACTATTATTCGCTTCGTGGCCGATTTTACATGGGCGAGCACCACAGAGCCAACCGAGACAACTCTTCCAAATTGTTATCCATTACAGCGTGTGAATTTGCTTGCGCGCTGAAAAATCTCTTGAAGCCACTTTGATTCTTATATAATGACCTATGTGCACCTTGTTGTCAGAGTCGAATATCACGATGACGAATAAGGCCCATATATAGCCCACTTATTCGGCTATATAGCGGCTTCGGAGCAGCGAGGGCTCTGGGACTCAAACTTAGTCCTTTAGGTTCAATGAAGTCACCCTTGCGGGCCCCTTCGGGGCCTTCTGGGCCCGTCACTCTACCTATTGCACCCCCAATTCTGACACTTGTGTAGCTAGTGGAGAGCGCGATCAATACTGGTCCTGCCCTCCACCACTGCATGAACTAGATACAAATGCATACATCTAGGCAACTTCTAGAAATATGCTTAATGCAGATAATCTCTATAACGTTCAACTTAAATTTTCATGGGCTTCTTACTCTCCGCTGGGTGGCGTGAATACCTGATTAAGTGCCTGCGGAACGCCAAAGCTCGGGGTGTTATTGCCCTTGAACTCTACTATCTGCACCATGGTGAACCGGTCGTCGCCGCATGAGCCTGCCGGGTTGACCGTTGCGTGGAAAGCATTCTTCACTCGATGTCAGCTATCAGGATTTCCATCCTTCCGAGAAGTACAGGACCCAGGATTAGGGACGGAATTTCGCAACAAGGCTTTCCAAAGACATCCGGGTTGGCTCGTGGCACACTTACCCAAATTTCCGTTCCGTCCGGAGACGTGAAAAAGCAGTTATGGCCGGTACCGAAGTTCCCGTTGGCTTGCGTGAGGACGGGACCGCTCTTTTGCCATGAGGTCCTATTCAGAGGATCCCCGCCTAGATAATGCAGCAGTCCGAGCGCATAGTTCGGGGTCCCGCAGAAAGAACCCGAATATGTGAGCCAGATTTGCCCGTCGTGGTATAACGGCTGAGAAGTTCAATTAGTTTGGATTTCCAAGGCTGTCAAGCCCTAAGCAAAGGGTAAGTGTAGCTTACGTGTGGTGCCTCATTCAGTGCAGATGGAACTCCGGCTCTGTTCCCTTGGAAATTCGTCATGTTTTGTTCCCACTGTGATGTATCAGCTACGTCCCACAAGCGTGAAAATAGTCTGAACTCACCGGTTGATCAGCTTGTGAGATGATGTTCCAACCCTTGACCGTCCATGAATCTGTATCCAACTCTGTGATCTGGATCGACTGCATGTTTTTCTCATCCATCGCGCTTACAACATGGTACCGTCCATGGTCCGGCACTTCCAGGTATCTGGGAACTCAACGTCAGGCAACTGGCAAAACTTGACGTGATCGCCGTGTTATTGAGGGTCAAACTAACGTTCCGTCGATGGAAAATGTCTTATTCTTATCCGGGCCCCCACGTCTTCCCGGAGGAGGCACCAGGTCTGCCAGAAACTCGTAGCCACAGTCATACGGGTTGGTACCGTTGCACCCTTTCAGAATCCTGGTCATGCAGGAATCACAGCACGTCTCGCTAGCGTGGCATGAAGAGTACAGCATGTACCAGGTGTCGTCGATCTGGTGGATCTCGGGCGCCCACATGTGAGCACTGCGGGTGGCGTTCGTGTCCTCCCATATCCTCTTGGTCTCCCCGAATATGAGGGCACCGAGGGTCGTGGCCCTGGTCATCTCGATATACGCGTCTGAGGTGTGGGTTATGTAGTAGCTCCCATTGGCGTAGACCATGGACGGATCCGGGCCTGGATAACGTATTGGGTTGTTGTAAGCCGCTAAGGGCACGATGGAGAGTGCTGCGCATAGCAGCTGTACCTGGAAGGAAGGCATTGAAAACACACTGGCTATTGCAACGAAAGTGGTGCAGCAACTGTGAAAGACCAGATCTCTATATGAGGACGAGCGCGACTTCAGCTCAACATTCCAGAATGTAGCTTTCGGGTGCACGGCTCCCCTCTCAGCACAGAACCATGCACGTGCCAGACTGCTGTACCCTTCATGAGATATTGATCCTCGCGAACTTTCAGGGCGTTGACGCCTAAAAGCCGTCACATCATCCCATGATATCGCAGCCGATCCATGTCCGCCCTGCAGTAGTTCGATCACACGGCCGCCCGCCGCGCAAGCTTTTGCCAAGGCAGGTTGTGTGCCTGGACCGATGCGTGCATAACGATGGTACCTACTGATGGCGCACTGAAGTCTGATCTCGGTAACATCAGTTGCCGCCTCGCATTGTGATTGCACCCAAAGTCAAAGCTCACAAACTTCATTGGCCAAACTACTTCTCTGCCTGCGTCCCAAACGCAAACTTTTAGCTTCTCTGCCTAAAGTAGGACCTGCAAGTGTACCTAGGTACTCGCAAGTTGGGGAAAATGTGACCTATAGAAAAGGTATAGCAGAAAAGAAAGTTCGGAGTGTTTTTGAGGTAGTATGTCCTAGTCACTTATGTAATTACGATCAAGCATACATACCTCATGAAGATCAATTTCCCTGATCTGTTTGCACAGTTCACCCTGGTCCCTAAGATTATTAACACGGAAGCTTCGGGGGATGCTATACTGCCACCTCTCTCTGCATTGATACGATTGGGCAGAGCACTTTGATTTTAGTCTTACTTACTCCTTTGAAATCATTCTCCAATTGTATCATAACGGCTAAGAGATCTAATGCTTGTCTGCTCTTAAAACATGGCCAACATTGAACTGGTTATTTCTGGATCCTAGAGCTGGACCTCTACGTGGGTATACCACAGTCATGATCGGCTCACCCAGCTTTTCTGATCGGCTTACCCGGCTCCGCCATTGCGCCCACCCAGTATAAGCTCCATAGGCAATTTCTGCTAAAAATTAATATATACTATAACTAAGCAAGATTACCCCGCAGCTCCTATTAAAGCACCTAATCGGTACTTTAAGCAAGAACTACTTAATATATTATATTTATTTAAGGTATTAAGTAAGCAGAAACCTATTAATTTAAAGGTATTAAATAAGTAAAAACCTAGTAATTAAATAATGCTGCTTAAGGCACTAAGTAAGCGGAAAGCTCTTAAGTAGGCAGAAACTCCATTAATTTAATAGTGCGCTTAAGGCAATAAGCGGAATATTAGGTGGTAATATTATAGCTCTTCCAGAACTATAAATTATATTTAAAAATACTAGGATATTAGAAATAGGCTTAGAAGAGAGGTACCGATAATGCTACGCTAACGCTTTTATAATATTATAAAGAAGAAGGAATTATTATAAAAAGGGGGAAGGAAAAGCGAAAGAAAAGGAGGAGAGAAGGGGCTAAATTTAATAATCTTATTCCTATTAATACTACTGCTTGCAACCCGCGCCTATACTGCGTATACCCGTTTACTCTGCTACCGAACACCTATAATCTGACACGGAATTTAGTGGTACTGCTTAGGGTACCAGTTAGAATTTAGTGGCGCTGCTTAGGGCACTGGGTGGGCGGAAAGCTCTTGGGTGGGCGTAATGGCGGAGCTGGGTGAGCCGATCATGGCTGGGCATACCAGAGCTACAGGATACAAAATTACGCAAGAAAAGGAAAGGAGCAGCTGCTAGGATGGAAGAACTAAGTTATTGAGAAGCGGAAGGTTGTAATGTGATTTCATACGGAGTTTCCCCCCGTTTAAGATGGCCTAAACGCACGCAGTGCAGGTCCTTCTAATTCCAACCCGTGACACAAATCAATGTGTTCCCTTGCAGCCGGAATCATCCATGGACTCTGAATCAAAGGAACATCAATTTCTCAGCTCAGCAAGATCGCCCGTGTCGGCTCTCAATATTTTCTCGTTACCGGCACGCCCCATTCTTTTTGCTGATATGCCTGCATGTGCCTTGTTCATCCCAGAAAGTCACCCCTTGCCAGTGCTTCCGAGATTCCGTGGTCACCTCGACTCATCACATCTCGTAAACAGACTGCCGCATTGACCGACCAGCACTCCATGTAACTGAACATTTTGAACCATGACCTACATTGTCATGCATGCTACATGTATCGAGTACAATTTGAGTGACTTCAAATGTTTATTTGGGAACCTCAACGCCACTGATCTCCGCCAGCCTCTTCAGAAGCCCATCCTGCGCCGCCTCATCATCCGCAGTCTTGAGATATGAGGCCTCCTGCGAGCTGTAGAAGTACTTTCCCGTCTTCCCCTTCGCAGCACCCTCGCCCAGCGCCAGCATGGCAAAAGTCTTGATACTCTCCTCGATATTACCGGTGGCACTCTGGCCGCCCATCTTGGTCGGCACCCAGCCCGGGTCGACAGAGTTGCTCTCGACGCCCTGGAACCTCCGCGCAAAGGCCTTGGCGAGCATGATGTCGTGCAGCTTCGAGTCGGCATAGGTGGACCCCTCCAGGGAGTCCAGCCGCGGCTTGCCGCCCCTGTGCAGGCCCGAGCTGACGTAGACGAGCCTCCTGGGCCGCTCCATCAGGCACGTCAGGACGTACGGCGCCAGCACGTTGACGGAAAAGAGGCTCGGTAGCCCGGACTTGCCCTTGACCTTCTCGAAGCCCGTGAAGAGGCCCGCATTGTGAACCACCGCGTCGAAGGGGCCCAGCTTGTTCGCCTCGGCCGCAAGGGCCTTGGTCTCTTCGATGCTGGTCAGGTCGGCCACGAGCACCGCGTCCGAGCCTGGGCAGGCCTTTTGCGCGTCGGCCGCCCGCTGGGAGCTGCGCGCGTGCAGAACCACCGAGTGGCCCTGCTTGATCAGCCGTTGGGCTGTCAGAGAGCCGAGGCCGTCGGAAGAGCCTGTTATGAAGATGCGAGCCATGATATTGTTGGGTTGTGATGATAATGTGATCGTGGTCGAAGCACTATGTATTTTGGTTGGAGGCACACGATGACGAACTTGACTTGGATACGTAATCGAGAAGCGACGGTGACTAATCGTAAATTTTGGGGCAGGACGTCTGAACATACATTTGACCCAGACGCCGGTGTCTAGTCGTGGCCAGGTGTTTTAAAGAAAATGGAAAGACCAATCAATAATAAATGTCTTTTTCGCTACAAATTGCCGTTACTAATCACGATCTCGGCCGGGTACGGCGGGTTAGCCGCCTTAACGCGAAGCCGGTATGTCCGATGTAAGCCGGAGGATCTGAACTACTGATGTAAATGTGAGGCTAATACTAATACGGGCTAATATAAGGGAGATTAAACCGTAGTTAAGCAGTTTAAAAGATTAAGTAGTATATACACGGAGTAGAGTAGTTAAGCCGCCGGTTTTCTAAGCGCTTAAAGATCTAGTAGCTTATTATAATTAAGCTGGTTAGTCCTAAAACGTTCGGAATATACATATAGCTTATAATTTAAAGCCGTGCCGTTTTAACTTACAATACCCGAGCCAGGCTTTAATAGCTTATACTAATTAAATAATTTATATTAATACCTGCTTTAGTTTTTAAGCGGCTTAAAGTATTTAAGCGGTATAGAAGTAGTTTATTAATTCTAAGTATATATTAATAAGAATGCTTAGAAGGAGAAGTGCTTAATATATATAAGCTGTATAATAAAGGTTCGGGAGGTAGGAGTCCTATATAAGCTAACCGCTAACTTATATAAGCGCCTAAATTTAAAACTAAAGCTTAAGTTTTCTTTTTTTATTATAGCTTATAAGGGTTACAATTATTTTTTATACCTGTTTATTATTTTATTATTATATTTAAAGTTTTTTTACTTTATTTGCTTATTTATTATATTGCTTATATAAGTTAATCTTACCCGGAATATTAAACTAATGCTATATATATATATATCGTTAACTAGTTAATTATATATACTAGTTAATATATAGTGGTTAAATATATATTTATACCTATATATTAGTAATAATATAGCAATATTTAAATATTCCGGATTACTTAATATAAAGCCTAGATTATATAGTGCTATTATTTAAGTATAGTATAAAGTATATATTAACTTAATATATTAATAAAATAGATAATTTTTTAAATCCGGAGCTCCGCTTTTTTTAAAAGCTAGAAAATATTATAAGTATTATTATTAATATATATAAACTAACGATATATTAATGTATAGTATAATTAGAAGGAATTACTATTATATAAATAGCTATTTACCGGTAAGATTTTAATATAGGTTAGAAAGAAGAGAAAGCGAGCCGAGCCCGGTATTGTGTAGCATACTATATAAGAAGAAATTATTACCGATAATATAGTAGTAGAAAAGATTTATTATATTAATCTTTAATAAACTTTTCTATTTTACTATTATATCCCGAAGTAGGATACTATTATATATATAACTTTAAATTTTTTATTAATTTAATAAAGTATTTAAGTGTATATTAATATATATATAGATTATTAAGGGCGTATATAAGGCTAAGATCGAGCCTTATAATACTAATTAGAAGAAAGCTATTAAGATATTTAAAGAATATTAAAAAAATAATAAAAGCTATATATTCTTAAGTATAAAGGTATATAATATTATACCGGTTAAGAAATATATATATTTACGCTAATATTATATTATATAAGTGTTAATTTATAAATTTACGGCTTGCCCTAAAAATAGCGTTTTTTTAAATAAAGAGATAACTCTATTAGTAATAAAAATTTATTAAATAGCTAAGTTAGCCTAATTTAAAAAGGCCTTTTTTAAGGTTTAAATATATACTATAGGTATAATTAATTTCGAAAAGTTTTATCTTTTTAAATAATCCTATATATACGGTAAATATATATTTATAATTATATAGTTATTTATATTATAATATATTATTAACCTAATTATATATATAATATTATTTAAAAACTTAGTAACCGAAGTAGCAATATAGCTTTAGGTTTATAAGGTTTATAGAAATAACTCTAGCGAGTTTATTAAGGCTTATAAAGCCTTATTAGAATTTTACAATTAAATGTCTAAATATCTTAAGTAAGCGCCTTTTAAAAAGAGGTATTTTTATAAGATTTTTAACTATTCGGTATATAATTAGCTTATATAGTTATGCTATACTTTTATATAATAATAATATACTAACGTTTAAACGTATAGGTTAATAAAGCCTTATTTAAAGCTATTAAGGATAAGCAGGCTATAAAGTATATTTTTAGTAAGCAATTTTATATTATATATTATAGCTTTTATATTTATTAATCTATATATTTATATTTAGCTTAATATTATATTAGTAAGGATATTTTATTTATCGATTAAAATAGTTGTTTTATTATGCTATACTATATTAGCTAGCTTATATTATATTTTTATTATTTTTATTAATTATTAATATCTTCTAGTTTTAAAATTTTAAATTATATAGCTATAAATTTTGCTTTTATTATATTAATATTAAATAAATTAGTTTCTCTTTTTTTCTTATATTAGTATTATTTAATATTAGTAATTTTACTTATTTAATGTTTAGAATGTATACCGGGAAGTTTCGGCTTTTAGCTTCGGATTTAAATTTTTATCTTAAGCGGTATATTTTAAATGCTTTATATATATTTTAACCTATATTTTAAAGAGTAAAATAAATATTTTAATTAAATATTAACTATAGTTAAAAGTGCTAATTTAATTTAAATGTTATAGCTTTTTAAAATTAGTGTATATATTAAATATTATCTATTGTTAAGGAGTATATAATGTATTCTATATAAGCTATATGCTTAATAGTATGCTGTTAGTAACCTATAAGTTTAGGGTGATAGGGGGTGGTTAGTATTTATCCTAAATATTACTGCTAGCTTTATTTATATAGTATTTAAGGTAAGCCCCTTATAGGCTATATACCTAATATAGTTAGTTTAAATATTTAGCTTTTAGCTTTTATAGTTAGCTTATAGCTTTTTATTACGGAAAAATAATAATATTACTTATTATTACTTATAATTTAACCCTATTTTATTAATTTATTAAATTCTGCTTTATATTAAAGTATAACTATTTTTACTATTTATTATACGTTTTTTCCGTTGTTTTTATAAGGGAAAGGCGAAGGTATAGTGTGATACTATAGCTTATATAGCTAAGCGTGTAGCTAAAGTATTTTAAGCTAAATAAATATTATTTAAGCGAGTTTACTATAAAGATATGCCTATTAATATCGAGAGCTAGGCTGCTAAATTTACTAATATTGCCGAGTAAGATATTGCTAGGGATAATAAGCCCGGCTATTAAGGAGACAATAATAATAGTGACGCTTTTAAGCCTGCTAATAGCTATATAGGTTTAATATTTATCTGGAATATTTATCTCTTTCGGCAATAGTATATATATAATATAGCTAACCGGTATATTAAAGCTTTTAACCTTAAGGATATAACTGTAATACTTTTTGCTATTAATAAGAAGGATATCGTTATTATTAAGAATAAGGAGGGTAAGAAGTAGATATTTAAGGAGGACTTTACCCTAAATGATAAGCTCCGAGTTTTAGCTAATTATTAGAATATCTTTAAGTTTAATTTTTAGAATAATAAGGCCGAGGGTATTAATAATAATAATAATAATATTATTACCGATATCGAAATTAGTGTTACGGAGCTAATTATTAAGGCTAGTATTATAGTTATTAGTTTTTTAATTATAGCTTTAAGTGTTTAGCTATAATAAGCTAATTCTTTTACTAAATCTAAGCTTATTAATAATTAGGGCCGGAAGGATTATAATATAAATAACTTTATACTTATTTTTAGTTTATATTGCTTTAAGTATAATATTTTTTATAAGTAGTATATCTTATTGCTAGAAATCCTTTACTTGCTTAAGGATAGTAATGGAGTTAAAAAGCTTTATAGCTTATTTAATACTATCGATACCTTTAAGTGCTATATTTAAGAGGAAATCTTATATATTTAAATCTATAGTATTTCTATTGTCTTAAATTTAAAGAAGCTTTTATCTTTCCGAAAGATATTAAGCCTAATTACCGGTATTAATTAGCTAATGTAAGACTTATTTTATATAAACCTGGTTAACTTATTTACCTATATTTTAAGATTATAATTAATTAAGAATATATATTTCGGTTTTATAAAGCTTATAGATAGTTTTTTAAAGGCATAGTATTTAGCTTAATAAGCTAGCTTTATCCGGATTATATCCGGTTAATATATTATTCTTCTAGTACAGGATAGTGTAACAATATAGCTAATACTTCCTAGCGATTTTATCGATTATAAATATATTATATAGAAGTGTAAAGTTTATTATAAGAGTTAAAAGCATTATATTAGATAAGTTATAGGAGTTTATTATAATCTTTAAAAGAATATTTACTTTCTAGGTGCTATAAGTAGTAAGGTTGTTAAGGATATCGATATTACCGATAAGGGCTTTATTATGCTAGTTATAGGCTATATTTAAGTTAGAATAAAATTAATAGACCGGAATTTCGAAATCCGGATAAATCTAATTATTAAGGTATAGCTAATACCTAATAAGCTAATTTTATATATAAACTTAGTTAAGCTTATTATGCTTAAATAAGTTAACTTATATAATAAAGTTATTAATTTTAATTATAGCATTAGCAATAATGTTAAGTTTAATAATAATCCTTTTTAGAATATTTTAAATATAATCCGGCGTATATATAATTATACTTAAAAGAGCTTTATGCCGCCGGGCTATATATTTTTAGTTTCCGGTATATTTAAGGTTAATTAATTTAACTATAAGGAGCTAATTATAAACTTTCTATTTAAGCTTAATAGATAGATATTTAGCCTGCCTTTGTTTAACTTTAATAATAGCTTTAGCTTATATTATATACTATATAAATTTATTATAAGAGTATACCTTTAGGCTATAGTATTGCTAAAGTTTAAGGGCTTATATTAAATAAATATTTTTCCTTTAATATTAGGTTTTTATAGCTTTAATTTTTAAGATATAATGTAAACTATTAAGCTTATTTATATATTAAATTGTGACATTATAATTAAGGTAAATAGGGAGGAGAAGTTTATTTATATCCCTATTTTTATATTTATTAGAGATATAGTTTAATAATAGGAGAATTCTGGCTATTTCGGCATTACGGCTAAGTGTGGTTGTTATATATATATAGCTATTATAGCTAAACGGGGTAATTTTAAGTATAATATTGTAAGGAATACCTGCGGATATATAAAGCTAATATAACTTTACTATACTATAGATAAGTAAATAATTAAGAGAGTTAAGTAGAAGATGTTAATTTAATATAGTATTTTAATTAAGCCGGTAGCTATAATATAGATTTATTTAGCTTTAAATCTTATAGCAGGTTATTTAAGTAATTCTGTATACTCCGAGTTTAGCGGTATTATTAAAATGTTTTATTAACTGCTTTTTAATATAGTATTAATAAAGAGTGCTATTATTAAATATATAAAGGTTTTCCGTAGTATATTATTTCCTTCTGGATAAGGATAATTTGCCTTACTATATTATATTTTTAAGTATAACTTAACCGAGTATACTTACTAGTTTATTTTATTTTTAATTGTGTGCTTAATGTGGCTAAAGGAGTTATATTTAAAGAAGCTATTTATATAAGCTATATAGAGAATTTTTTCGGAGGACCTATAAGGAGGTATATTAGTTATAGATATTATTATTAAGATTATAACCGGAATTATTAAAATTAATGCTTTACTATTTATTAACGAGATAAGCGAGACGGAGTATAATATAGATAACTTTATAAATATTATTAAAATAGGCCGAGCTTAGTTTTAGTGGATATGTTAAGCTATTGCTATAGCTATTATTATATTAGGAGGTGTAATAGCTTAAGCTATAAAGTGTTATTTTAGATAGACTTTAAGAACCTTATAGGTTATAATTTCGGTTATTAATTTATCTTTAACGGCTGTAGCTATTATAGGTATATTAATGCGGGCTTAAATCTATACTATATTTATTGCTATTATAACATTTACTATTTTATTATAAAAGATGTTTATTATACCGGGTAAGGTGTATTAGGATAAGCTTATTAAGTTTATAAAGATTAAGGAAATTAAGGATATTATTAATATTAGCTAGTTAATAATTATATAAAAAGCTATTAAATATAATTAGTAAGCTATTTACTTAAATATTTACGCCGGCTTATATTACTTTAAGATTACTTGTTAATATAGTTTAATGTTGTTATTAATAGTATTATTTAAAGAGTTAAAGTATAAGTAAATATTATAAGCCCTATAATATTTCTTAAAGTTTTTTTAAAGATTTAAAAAAGATATACCGGGTATTTTCTTAATACTATATTAAAAAATATTAAGATTTATAATGCTTTTAATATATTATAGGATATAGAAGAATATAGATAGATATAAGGTTAAGCTCGATAATATAGAGTTAAGCTTAATAATATAGGGTTAAGCTTAATAATATAGGGTTAAGCTTAATAATATAGGGTTAAGTTAAAGAATATTTTAGTTTATTTATATAACCTTAAAGATATTTATATAGAGTTATATTAAGGTTTAAATTAGTTTATTACTTAGGAAATTAAGATATTTAAAAAGTTTTAGCCCCTTTTTCGGGTTATATTTCCTTAGCTTTACTTAGTTAATCTCGGCTATTAATGTTTAATATACTTTTATAGGTATATAATATTCCCGGCGGTTATATATTATTATATCCGGAAGGCTCTGGATATACTATATAATGCGCTATATTAGCCGGCTAGATATTAAGCTATTAGATTAGAGATCGATAAAGAGATTTCGGGCCGGGATAGATATAATAGGATTTAATTATTATTAGATAAATGCTAATATTAAATATAATAGGTAATAAAAGAATCTTATATTAATAGTTAATTATATTAACTTAGAGAAGAACTGCTTTAAATATAAGGATATATAATAGGCCTTACGTTTAATATTACTTAATATATATAATTCTAATAATTTAATTGCTGCTATTAAGATTTAAGTATTAGATAAAAAGATCCTAATACTTTTTATATTTTTGCTACTTTATAATTATTTTAATAAGGATAATGCTAAGGATAAGGGTAATTTAACTGTAATGCTTTATATTACAGAGGATAATATATACTATTAGCCCTTAGCTTTAATGCGTTTAAACGGCTTAACTTATATTTTTACTAATTTACTTTAATAAGAAAAGAGGATATCTAACTTATTTAAGGATACTTTTATTAAGGCCTATATTTAGAAGTATAGTAAAAATGTAATTATTATTAGTAATAATGCTATTAAGTGGTTTAAGAAGTTATCTTTTAGCAGGAGGTAAGTCTTAACTTATTATAGCTTTAAAAGTAAAGGAGGCTAATCTTAAATAGTGCTAATATTAAGGCCTATTGCTTAATGTTTTATTATAGCGAGTTTGTTATCTACAGCTATAAGGGTATAGAGATTATTAGACACCTTAAGTAAATTATAATTTATAAGATTTTTACTAGTTAATATAGCCGTTATTCCGGATTTTTATATAATATATTAAAATAATAATACTTTTAGCTTTTCTGGTATACTATATATTCTAATAAGCTAATACTATTATAGGTTATTAGAAATATATTTTTCTTTTTATTACTCCGGTTAATTTAATTAGTTGGACTAAGTTTATAATAGGTTTTTTTATTATTAAGCCCTATGCCGGTGATTCTCTTATATAGTAAAGCTACGGTTTTTGCTAATATATTATTAGTTTACTAATATTATAGGATGTATACTTATATTTTATATTATATATTATTAATAAGTAGGGTTACCGAAATATAGTAACTATTAGTATAGATATTAAGTTTAATGTAGAACTTTTTTATATTTATTAGTGTCTTTATTTTAAGGGCTAAATTAAGTATATATTAAGATTTAAGCGGAGCGGGTAAATATAAAAGGCTGTATAGATAGATAGCTTAAAGGTAATTAGTAATATAGAAGTAATTAATTTAATATAGCTGGTATTTATAGTGGTATTAATAGTAGTGCTAGGTGTAATAGTGAATTATAAGGGTGCGGAAGCTATAAGCCGCCTATAAACCCTTTAGCTGTGTATAGATTAATAAGCGTTTATTGCGCTGCTTAAATATATAAGCCGCTTAAATTATTAAGCCGCTTTAGATTATTAAGCTATATATACGCCGTTTATTTTTACCGGAACGCTTATAAGATAAGCCGTTTATATATTTAAACGTTTAATATTATTATATTAGCTTATATATTTAAGCGGGTATGTAAAATAATTATTTTAATAGCGGCTTAATTCTTTATACTATTTAAAATCCCGAGCCGAGCTTACATATCGCATTTACCGCTTACCCTTACCCTATAATAACGGGAGTGATTTACACCGCTTAGCTATGTGATTGGTCCGTACTTGCTGAGCCCATACGAACAGAGGTAGCCTCTCATCTTAAGTCCGAGACCGCAGGGTGAAGACGTTTACATACTTGCTGACATCATGCGTAACCCACAAGTCAGTAGAAATAGCGGAGTTGGGTCTTCGTTCAATGACTTGTTCACTTTATTTGCCAGGACAAGCGAGTTTGCGGTTGTAATTAACATGCGCGTTGATTTGATTAACTGCTGAGATTAAGTCTACTCGCACTTCTCTAAGTGCTCAGTGCTCAATGATGCTGCTCACACTGATATCGACTAATATCGACCTTCCCCCAAATGTCACTAGTTGTCAAACAACATCAGTAATGCGTCTTTTCCTTCAAATCTTACAGGTCTAAAAGGCAAAGATCTCTTCACGGCCTTGTCATATGATGAAAGATACGCCTGAAACTATACAAGGAGACAGCAGATAATATCTATCGAGTATACAAGGTACGTGGCTGAAATCGATTCACTCATAGTATCTGAAAGTCCTGGAGCTCCCTAGACTTCAGTACAGCCGAGGCGGATGGCCTTTGCCGCGGATCGACTACCAGCATGAGACGAAGAAGATCCACCAACGGGCCCGGTATTCTCATCTTCTGGGTTTCCTCCTCGAAAGGCGAGATATCTTGCGGGACTGGCTCGTCTTGGCTGAAAGGTACCGCGAATTCGACCGCGGCTTTAAGGGTAGGACGCTCGACCTCGTCGGGAGTGGCAATATTGATACCACTCGGGAAACAGGCGTTTGAGTTTTTCCTGCCTAATATTGGTGATACCGATCGCCGCAGCTCGAAGCTTGCTCTACAGGACCCGGGACGCAGTAACGAGGACCTAGCAGCTTGCCACGACGCCTCTGATGACATCTTGCGTGGGGCCAAATACATACCTCGCCCCCATCCAGACCCTCCCGATGCCCGATCTAGACGACAATGCCCTCGGGAATGTCTCCGCCAACCCTGCATCGAGCAAAAACGTGCGTATCTTCAACCGAGACGCAGCTGATAAGTGGACCTTCGTTCATGCCAACACAATCTTCACCTCCGCCGGCGCCGCGTCCCTCAGCTGACAGTTGACCAACTGCTCGCCGACAAGATTATGCTCGACGTCAACGCGGCCTGTGCGCGTCGCATTTCGGCCAACATTGAAATCCTCAAGGAAGCCACTGGAGTTACAGACGACGACGAAATCCATCGCCTCCCGATCATCTTCTCAAACGATGTCGACAACACCACTTTAGTAGAGCCTCTCCGGGCGCGCGCATACCATCCTGCAATGATCAACGGCCTCGTGCTCAGCAGAACAGACTATGTCTCGCCGAAACCCTGGGGGCCTTGGATTAATGGCAAAGACGTGTTTGAGGAGGCATCCAACGCTGTTTATGCCAAGGTTGGCTTGACTGTCACTTACATGGACGACTGCTCGGTATACACACCACGTTGAAGGTGGTGGGATCCACTGCGGAACGAATACGGTACGCCACATCGACGAGGCTTGGTGGTGATTGGAAGCGGTTCGCTGTTGCTGCTGACAATGAAACGGAGCCTTTAAATTAGTTGTCTTTTCCTATGCCTGTACTCTCTGACCCTTTCAGTGCATCAAATTTGCCTTGGTGCTTTTGAAACCCCTAGGTGATTGCACTTCAGACATGAAATCGAACCCATCTTGTCGAGAAGACAGCATTAGAAGTGGTGAAACATGAAGTGTGTAAGTCAAGGAGGTAGCTAGCTATATCATCACTAAAAGCATATATCCTCCACCCATACCGTGCAAGGGAGGTTTTCTAAGGCGGTCACTATAGCCTTCGTTTACCTAATTGGGTACTTCTTCTGCGATTGGACCTCCCGGCTACCTATTAGGTTTTAATATCCTTAACTATTAGGCTTTTAATTGCTATTTAGCTATATTTTTAGATAAACGATCGCGGAGAAGAAATAGACTCACAGAGCAGAAATAGACTTGGAGCAAAAAAGCGATCGCGGAGAGGTTAGGTAGGTACGTACCAGCCCGAGGGAAGGGAAGGGAAAGGGAAGGGAAGGAAGCGATAGCGCCTTCCTTCTCAAAGTTAAAGTTAAAGTTACCACCTCCCTCCCCTTTAAGTTGAAAATTATAAAGTCTCTAATCAGATTTAGATTTCGAATAGCTTACCGTAGAGGTTAAAAATATAAAAAGGAAAGCAATAGAAAGGAAAGAAAGGGAATCTTTTTCGGCCAGCCATCGTCCTAAAGCAGAAGAGCTACTTTAAGGGAATTAATGAGGGAATTACTCAATAAGGGAATTACTCTAAAAAAAGAAACCTCCCTACTAAAAGTAAGTCCCGCTATAAGTCTATTCCCACTTTATAATTATTTTACTTCCCTATAACTATTTTTTGCATTTAAATTTAGTTTTAATTTATTAAAAATTTATATAAAGCTTATAACTTATAGCAAATCAGAGGTTATATTATAAAAAACCTTAGGGTAACCATTTTAGGTAAGAAGAAAGGGCTATGGAAGGAGGAGAATAGTCTAAAGGCCCACGGGCTTTATAGTGACCGCTCTTGAAGACCCCTAATGCACGGTATGGACAGCATTCTCGGTGAATTTACCAAACCTTTACGAACACTTCCAAGGTTCCCTTCCAGACATTATGAAATCCCAGATCTGCCCCAGCAATTGGAATTGCACTGCAGGGGACGACGTCCTTTCCAGCTGCGTGACTTCCAGCAAGGACTTTGGTTCTTAAGCAAATATTAAAAAGACAAGGACCGTTTCATGGA
The DNA here is from genome assembly GCA_023242295.1 of Diaporthe ilicicola. NCBI lineage: Eukaryota > Fungi > Ascomycota > Sordariomycetes > Diaporthales > Diaporthaceae > Diaporthe > Diaporthe ilicicola. The sequence goes on from JALPVH010000205.1 coordinate 38,634, forward strand.
GGAAAACTATCTTCAAGATAGGTGAAAATGCTTCGCAATCTCTGCAGCACCGTCATAGCCACTCCCGGGCCGTCTTGACCCTGAAGAGCCCGCTCGACGCGAAGCTGACGCCGGTATTCGCAGCTTCCAGGTAGGGCGCGCGTTGGGCTTTGATCTGCTCCTCCAGTCGCTCGTCTGGTTCTTCCAGCATGGTATTCCGCGCGACGTTCTCAGTGCTCAGTGGGGGAGGCCAGGAACTGCACCGTCCAGGTTACGGGCCTGACTTCCTGAGTCCAGGCTCCACGCATGCGTTGGCGATCATTGAGAGCCGCAGTAAGGCTGCGCTCATCGGTCGCTCCTGCCCTCATAAGCTCCTGAGCCTCTGTGATGACCTTCCGGCCAAAGACAGGGAGGCATATGTCGCAGGTCGTGGCAAAATAGGGGTCTGCCCAAAAGGATTCGGAAAGGAAGGACGGCGGAGTCCCGTCCTCGTGTCGTTGCTGCGGTGCCAATCTCATGGTCTTGGATATCCTGCATTCGTGAGACACAAGAACTCCATCAGGCCGCCTGACGTCCAATGTCGACCAACATAGCCACGAGAAGGTTCTCAACTCAAGCAGCTCTCTTGTGAAACGATTACAAGGAAACGTCAGCTCGGTGAAAGCCGGATGAGCCTTTCTCGGAATTGCTCGCATTTCCAAAGTGCGCAGGCCCTTGCACTGAAACACCACATCCCAGAGCGGCTGATCAGAATTCTCATATGTCCAACCGAGTGAACAGATTCGGACATGGCGGATGATGCGCCGGTATCTGGGCGGCAGGCCGAGGATAAAGGATTCGAAGTCTCTAAAGGTGAAGCAGTTTTCCGCCCAGAAGATCGGAGCAGCCTCCTCATTAATTTTGCGGTTTGCCAACAGGAGGCTGAGATTCTCTAGTCTCCGCGTTTGTCGCCAACCCGGGGTCCGCGCATAGTACTCGGGATTGTGCTTGCGCTTCCGGGCCACTTGCCAAGTACCGGTGGTCAGGGTGAACCGGTAGATAATGTTCCGCACCTCGCCGGGCAAGTCCAACAATGGGCACGCGCCGGGGTCAGAGACGCGACGCGGCCTTTTGTTGAGTTTCTGTTGGCTACGCGTTGCGTACGGATATGAGGCTTCCATGGTGGCGTGTTGATATTGACAATGGGTGTATCTCCGTTATTTTCTTTTTCTTGGGCGGAAGGATTTTACGATAGATGTTGATGTTTCGTGTCGAGTTCGGATTTGCTTTTTGAGCCTTGAGATGGACGTTATTATATTCTTTAGGTACATACCTTACCTAACAGGCTCTTATTCTTCAAATTATACACTGCGCATCTTAGCCTGACAGCGGCATACACGAAGTTTCAAGCAAGTTTTTTTGGGGCGTGTTAGCTCTGGTGGCGCGCTGGTCAAATAAGAAGGCGAAATAGACGGACCAATATGTAGAAGACCGACTGATCTAGCGCTCAGTGTAGAGTCAAGCTCTACGTCGACCTAGTAGCCACTTAGACCTAGTCTAGTCATCGGCGCACCAGCGAGGGACTCTCGCGAGTGTCCTTAAAAATGGGCTGGCCTTTGAGCTTGCGAAGCGATTCTCAACTGCAGAGCTAATGTGGCGCATGGACGAGGGGATGCCGATATTTGATGATTGACCAGCCAGGAGAGTTGAAGTAGGTCCATCTTCATTTCTGGGACGAGAGTTGCTGTTGCGTTCTTTGCGAGCTCCATGGCCCGCATTGAAAGATGCCCCGTGACCGTGACTATCATGCCGAGTATTAGTTTAGTAGCTGTTAACTTCGCTTTGGGGCGTAATATGCGCCAACGAAGGCGTTGGGACCCCGCAGCCGGTGCTTCTCATGGATGATGGACTGGGTGATAGCTGGGAATTTCACGAACGCCAGGCTTGAATAGCTGCGTTCAGTGAGCGTAGTGGAACCAGTCACATTGAACGGCACGCAAGGTGTCAAAGGGCAGTAAGTCTGCAAATTCTTGAAGGGAAGTGAGCACAGACAAAAGCAGAAAGGGATGCTTGTGTTGGAACAGAGGCCAAGATTGCGAAGTTTCGCCGTGGTGACCTCGTCTATTGCGTGGATTGCATTTTCTCATGCTCTTTACTGACGCATTCTACTCCGCCACGCTCAGCTGATCAAGCATGCCGTTGAGACAGACACCATCATTATTCCCGTGTTCAGTCATAGCCATCTCAAGACGGCCTCAAATTTCTTTTCTTTCTTTTTTATATTCCACATCCACTTCCCAGCAGGCCGGCTGAGCCTGCTTACAGCTTCTGCATGGCGACGACGTCGGCGGACTGGACGTAGTCCTCGAAGGCGACGATCTGCTCCTCGAGCTCCTCGAGGGAGACCTTGTCGTCCTCAACGACCAGGTTAATCTGCAGCTTCTTGATACCAAAACCAACGGCGACGAGCTTGGAGGCTCCCCAGACCAGACCGTCCTTCTCGATCGAACGCACAGACGACTCGAGGGCTGCCAGGTCGGTCTCGTCATCTGCGGGAGATACCACGTTAGCACCAAACTCTCTACCCTTGCTTACTCGACTGAAAGCATATCTGCGACTGGACAAGACCCAGCATTACAAGGATACGTACCCCAAGGCTTGACGTCCATCGTCACGACGGACTTGGCGGCGGGCTTCGCCTTGCCCTCCTTCTTCTTGCGGTACTCAGCCAGACGCTCCTCACGGATACGGGCGGCCTCGGCATCCTCCTCCTCGTCGTCGGAGCCGAACAGGTCGACATCGTCATCATCCTCCTCGGCGGCGGGTGCCTTGGCGGGGTTCAGGGTAACCTCGGCGACCTCAGGGCCGTAGGCGGTGTAGGGCTTAGAGGCATCGCCGGACAGGGTGGGGAACTCGGACTCGTAGGAGGCGATGTGCTTGTACCACCGGGCGGCGTGGGGGTACTTGGAGGCGTCAGGGGCGGAAGAGATGGCCTTGAAGGAGGCGACGTCGGCCTGGGTGGCGGTGTAGCTATCGATAGGGAGGAGTACGTTAGCTATGGATGAAATGTGCTGCGAGACGAGTGAGGCTGGCGGTAGGCAAGGGGCAAGGAGGTGGGGGAAGTAAAGTTTGGGGCAGATGGATCAGAGGTGCAACAGGCAGGAGTTGCTGGGTCTGTATTCATGCGCAGGTCTTGACACTGGCCGGGAACTCGGCGCATGCCCATGAAAACCATCGCGGGAAAGGGGAAGGTCGACGTGTTCGATGCCAATGCAGGAGGTGCCTGGAAGGGGCAACATACCCGACAATGTATGAGCGGGTGGTCAACCAGCTGTTCAGGACGGACAGACCAGCATCGCTGACGAGATCGGTGAAGCCCATTTTGACGGGTTGCGGGGGTTCGTGTGAGGGTGTTGATCGGGACGGGTATCGAATGGAGATGGATTGTAGTGAAGCTGCGAGAGAGGTCGTCGAGATTGATGTCGCTGCCCAAAGAAAACACAGCTCGAAGAGATAGGGCGAGGTTGGGAAATTTTCTTACCCCGCGCTACCCTGCCCATGCCAGGGCCCCTCCATTGGACTTTGCTGCCTCAGGCACTAACTTGATCGCTTGAGTGCGAGTGCTTTATCGCTTATCTGTGGGCCGGGACCTGACACCTAACCCTCTTCGCCGGGGGTTAGGGGACAGTCTCTCTCATTCTTGCCCCTGCCCCCCTGATGAATAATTAAAGATCTGATGTTCATCTCAGCTTTGCTCCTTGATGCCTTGGTACGATCACAACTGTCGCCAGCTCGCTCATCATGTTGTAATGGTGCGTACCATCGGGCTTATGCATGCTGCCAGTGCAGTACAGAGGAGGCGAGAAATAACTCAGTTGTCGCCTCCCATCTCGCATGCGAAACACCATCTCCAAACTGACAATGGGACGACGGGACGATCCCGACTCTCCCTCACCTCTTCGCTTCACCAGATGGTCCCGTTACTCCAGCGTCGAGTCTGAAATGATCTACCTCTTGGCAGGGCAAGGAATATGTCCGCCGCCCACATCGGCTCGTCGCTACACTTGCCAGCTCCAGTGAGCTGTTGAGTTGTCGTCCCATGGTTGAGACGCCTGTCACAATGCGCCCCCCAAGAAGTTGAAACAGACAGCGGAGCCTTCGCCAGTTTCCAACCGCTGAACGGCGTCGTCAGCCGGACATCTGCCGTTGCTGCGAGCATATTTCCATTTTTGTTATTCCCATCGGATTGGCAAGGCAGGCCTTTGACCATTGCCATTGCCATTTAAGAGGGACACTTGCACTGCCTCTCGCAGAACCGTCGATGGAAGCTCATCACCCCTACCTTTGCCTTTCTCTTCGTCACGTTGCTGGATCGACCAACACAGCTGGACTGCCTGCCTATCAACGCAGATCTTATTAACTTCCGAACTAACCGATCGATACCATTAATCCTCCACGATGCAATTCTCCATGCTCCTCGTCTCCATCATGGCTTCGTCCACTCTTGCTGCACCTGTTGCCTACCTACAAATGGGCAGAGAACCCACCGGCAAGCTGGCTGTCAAGGTATGATTAATCATAGAATGCCTACGCTGCTCCAGATAACGTCTTGCTGATAAATTGCATCTCAGAGCATTGTCCGTCCCGACGATATCCTTGGGCGTGAAACATTGTCCACCTTGAGGCGTGGCCACTTCGATGCAGTGAAGGCAATCTGAGTCTTCGCCCATTGTCGAATCACCTTTTCAACGCCTAAGCCCGGGTCATTTCCGAGGCCCACATCCACCCAGAACCCTTTCGATGATAATTTCCAGCAGCACGTCCCGCACCGGAGTAGGCTTAAATGCCATTTCCCACAGCATCGGGTTCTGTTGCACTGGAGGTGGATAGAGGCGTCGGCCAAGGTCCGGGGCTGGAACTGCGTTGTGGGGCGACCCCAAGCGAGCAGCGCAGGGCTTTGACACAACCACTTCGCTAGGGGATCTGCCTCACGGTTTCATCACGCGCGAACCCTTCAGTGAGACTACTCACTGCGGCGAGGCGGGGTCTAGGCCCATCTGCCCACCGATAAATGATCGCCGCAGGTGCAACGATATGGGGTCGATGCCTACGCACATGCCTACGCAGTCCAGGTCGGCGATCATACGTACTGCTGTCAGATCGATCCCAAAATGGAAACCTTCACGCCAGCCTTTTAGATGCCCTTTTCTCAATGGGTGCTATTTACATACCATTTCATAGACTACATACCAAACCCCATATTAATGTAACGACACATTTTCGCCTCTCCACAAGGCTCTGTGGCTCGCTTTATTAATCTTTTCCAAGGTCAGCCTAGCAGGCCCGAGAAGTGTTGGCGCGAGGACCTTTGTACATGTAGCCAAGACGGCCCAGCCCTAGAGAGGGTGTGAAGGGTATCGGTTGGTGCTGGGCCTGTGCCGGATACAAGGTATCTACGTGCTTCCAGGCCCACAGGCCCAGCACAAATCTGTCTACATGTAATTGCACTTTAGGCTTGGCAATGCCGTTGGTGAAGAGAATGCACGTTCCAACGACATGAATTGTCAAGCTTGAGTGGCCGACTGTCTGCACATGTGACGGAAAGCAAGGGAGGTGGCGCCATATTGTGACTTAAGTACACGCTACGGAAATGTGCCCGTCTCTGGTTATTCAGGTCTTGCCCATATGTACTGGTTGGTGAAAGAACCTGCACTCACCCATACCCCGGCACGTGCCCGGTAAACCCCTCCTGACAATTTGATCCACACTTGACTAGCTCGGTTCTGTTGGATGCTGTTGGATGTATTGATTTTGGCCCCCGCCGGCTTGCCAGAGGTCGACCATCGTATGATGCTGCCTGTACTCAGCCACGTGTAACGTTATACATCACATTGTGCATCTCTTTGTCAATACTCATCATCGGCCTGCATTTGCTTGCTTTACCGGAATTGGCTTCTGCAGCCTTGCCAGAAGTACACTAAAATGGTCTCGCAACTTGGCCTTACGGCCTATTGGCTGACTCTTGCTTACAAGTGGCTCGCGAGAACCGGCTCCTAAGGTCCTTGCGTCTCGCAGGGCACCGGCCAGCCCTGCCTCCGATTGTGACACAACGGGGCAGGACGTACGTTCAACGTACCTCCTTGTAGTTGCGACAAGCCAGGCTGCTGTGGTACCTCGCTGTCTGTGTAAATCGATCAGGCAAGCGTTCACCTCTTTCTGTGCTAGGTATTTATGTCGTGTGCAGATATGACTTGTCTCGCTTCTTTTCCCCCATCTTGATGGCCGCAGTGACGTCCCCCCCCCCTGGCACTTCCTCAGGCTCCCAAACTCGAACCAACTTCCAACAGGATATTGCACAGAGGCTTGGCACCTCGAATCGAAGATTGCTGAAATCGCCTAGAATTTAAGTGACCCATCTCATAGCTTCGCCTCCACGGAAATTCGTCTTGAAGCGGTCGGCCTCTCCTTTCTTTGTAATCCTCGAAATCTTATTTAAGTCCTGTCATGCGGAGTCACTGAATCACCTACCAGGTCGGGCAGGCTTTCCAAATACGCCCCTCCCTCCTTTCCCGATTTTGCAGACTGACCAAGCAAAGAGTCTTATGATGTCTGCTTTCCCACCTGATAAGGCGCCCAAACCGGGCCTGAACATCTACGGATGTGCGTCCGTCAATCCGTACAAGATGACAATTGCTGCCGAGGAGCTCGGGTGAGCCACGTTTTATATTCATCCATGCCGAGCAGCTCGCCTTTCAGTGTTGGCTGATATACTTTTAGAGTGCCCTACAACTATATTGCTCTGGACATTGGTGCTGGCGAGCTCGCTGCGGAATGGTACAAATCTGTCAACCCTAACGGGCGCGCACCAGCCATCGTCCACATCAAGGAGGATGGCACGACTGTTAAGGTTTTCGAAAGTGCCGCATGCCTGCTTTATCTTGCTAGTGAATTCGACAAGGAAGGCAGAATTTCTTGGGAGATCGGAACCCCAGAGTATTGGGCGCAATTGTCCTGGGCAAGTACACCCCCAAGTTTCACTCTTGTACAGTAGCTCGTCTAATGTTCCCCTCTCTCTAGCTGTCATGGCAAGTTGCGGGCTTTGGCCCAATGATGGGTCAAGCGGCCCACTTCAACCGCTATTCGCCTGAGCCAGTGCCATACGGAAGTTGGCGATATACTGCCGAGAGCAGACGCTTGAATCATGTGCTCAATGAGCAGCTGGTAGGGGCTTCAATAGATAAGTGTCGCATTGTAACATTCTAGACGCTGACCACATCTTAGTCTACGTCTGAATTTGTCACTGGGAACCGCCTGACAGTTGCCGACATTGCGATCTTCATTTTTGCCCACTCAAACAAATGGTGTGGTGTTGACATCAACGAGTATCCCCACGTAAAAGCCTGGCACGACAAGCTCCTTAAGCGTCCTTCGTTTCAGAAGGCGCTGCAGATTCCAGTCCAATACCCATTCAGCGACGCAGCAGTATCAGCTCCCGAGGCCCAGGACTTCTACAAGACTATCAGGAAGTATGGTACCCAGATGATCAAAGGAGCGACAGAACAGTGGAAGGGGGATGTTGTGCCTGTGCCGTCTGACTATGCGAATCTTGAAGTCCCCTGAAAGTGGGCCATTCTTTCGCCGATGCTTCTAAGAGCCTCGAGCTCGTTTCAGGGATGTGATTCGTTGTTGACGGTCTCTGTACCTACCTCACTCAAGTGCGGAAAGTGGTTTGTCCCGGCAAATATTCAGTCTGCTTTCTCGACTGAAATCTGAGTGTTGCATATGATGAATTTTATGATTGCGCGCTGATCCAAGTGTCGACATGATTGTCTGATTGATGAAGTGTAGAAAATGACGTGCCAGATAGGATGAGTACCGGCGCCCCAATTATGCTGTCCACAAAAGCCCAGAGGCGGAGAAAGATCGAGCCAGTCTTTTAGTTCAGTAGTGGAGACAGATCATTAACAAAAGCTTGCAGTCAATAATTGAAGAGAAGAAAGTGATAGGGCAACTTTGGATGCGTAGGGAAGGGGAGCATGTGCACCAGTAGCAGGGACGTTGGCTCAAAAAAAGCAGGGTCACCCCATCTCCCGGGCTGGTCTTGGGTTTCCTTCTGTGTCTTGGATGGCAGCATTGTTCTCAGATAAGTTGAAACGATTCCAACGTTATCCCCATGGTCTTTAGAGCGTCTGGTAAGAGGCGAGGATCTGAGTCTATAAGTTCCTCGGTTTCCTGATTCCTGAAGCATGCCCACAGTGCCGGAGCTCCTCTTGGCCTATCCACATCGACCCGCTCCCAGGGGTAGGGAACAGGGCCCAGTCGAGGATCGTCCAAGTTTGTATCAATCTCTTCGCTGTTGTAGTTCAAGTAGGATGACTGCGCATACCCCGAAGCATCCTTCATCAGCTGGACCCTATAGCCTGCCGGCAGTGGACCCAAAAGACCGGCGCCATCATCCATGCCATGGACGTAGCATTCCCCAATGACCTGAAAGCCACACTTGGTTGACCTACGGAGAAGCATGGCGGATTTGCATCCCAGAAAGGCGCATACGATGTCACCTGGCGATGAAAAGATTAGCAAGTACGAGCCAATCGATTTCATTAATGGCGAGGCACTCACCTGGCATAGCTGAACCCGGCGCAAGACCGATGAATCCTTCTTGTGTGGTGACAAAGCATCTTCCACGGGTAAGGGTGGTCGCCCAGTACACCTCGCCTAACAGTACTTGTTCCTCTCCAGTGGGGTCTTTGAGGCTATGGAGCTTTTCGAGGTATCGGCTTCGCCAGTCCGCCAAGGTATCCGCGCTCAATTTTGGCCAACGTTCATGCAAGTATCCAACGCGCAGAGTTACCAGGAATGCGTCCAGCAAAGAGCCCCCAGTAACATACAGGTCATCCAAGAGACCCGGTGGTTCCCAATTCTTGAAAGACTTTAGCGCGTCGCCGGGGTCTCGAGGCGCCGGAGCGCTAACAGACTCAACGACGGCAAAACGACGTCCTAGTACCCGCAGTGTATTATTCTCTGGGCTATGGTCAAAGAAGGTGCGCGAGATGCCACTTGCTGATACGAATGCTGACAGGGGGTGGGTATCCCGCTGAACCGACCAATCTGGGACCCAAGATGGCAGATCCGTCAGGCGGCCTTGAATAAGCTCGCAGTCTTGCAAGAGTGTAGCACGGTGATCAAGCTTCATATGGGCTAGAAAGGCCTCTTGATACACGGTAGCTGTTGATACTGTGTAGTCAGGTTTGATAAGCGCAGTAAAGCTTGGCGGTGTGATGCCCAAGACGCCGTAGACTTTGTCTCGCGGGTTATAACACTGACGAGTTCGAACTAGATTGAGCACAAAAGGGATGGAGAAGTCGAGGTACTTCCAGGTCAATACTCGTACCATATCTAGTCGGCGCCGAAGTGATGGGAAAAGCGAGTCTTTGGTGACGAGACAGATGATGGCCCTGACGAAGTGGTACCAAAGAACTTGGTCGTGGCCACAAGCAACGATAGACCTCGGGTTCGCAAGTAAGACTTCTTGTACAATCCACAGGCGTTGGAAGTATGGTCTGCCCAGTAAGGAATGTATAGAGTTCCAGATTTCATCCGTGTATGGTAGTGGGCATATCGCGCGGAACCATTCATGCTCATGAGCGTCTGGCGCTGCGAAACGAACCATTCCGCGACTTAGCTCAACTTGCTGCCCCAAGTAGCCCATTGTGGAGAGAGCCAAGGAACTGGATGGGTCGTCGCTTTTCGGCCCAAGCCATATAATGACGCGCTCAGCTCTTCGATATAGGGTGGACATTCGAGCAACCTGCGCAGCCTTCTCAGCCTCATCGCGCTGATTGATACATATCGCGTCAATCCACAATGTCCGGCTTCGATCTGGTAGCCGCAAGTGTTGAAGTGCTACTCCCAAGTTTGTCCCAATTTTCAACGACCGCCACTTGCTGTCACCAAATACCGTCGTACCATCTGGTAAGGGAGTAGTCTGAATGTATGCGACATACGGCGTGTCGTTGGAGCCCCACACATAAGATAGTGCCTCGTAATGGGGATGAAGCTCATCATGAGGCAACTCAGCAGCAACTTCTAATCTGGCAGAATCAAATCTGGGATTTGGATGATTCCAGGAAGTAAACTCGGTGGGCTCATGTTCGAAGAGCCATCGGCCCTCAGGGGTTTTCGTGGCAACCCAATCGGGAGGCAGAGCATCTTGGACATCAGATTCACTGATCTGATCCTCCTTGGGGACTGGGGAACTAGCCGGCTCAGTCAAAGGAGTGTGCCATAAAATTAGCCGGATAGGGTCATCCTGGGTGCCGGGTATGATTGATAACAATCTGACATCGCTCGTGGCATCATTGAGTGGAAGGTAGTTGAAGTCCATTCCCACTCAAGTCATACCAACAATACGCATTCGTTAACGACGTAGGATTTTTGGTTGCATGAAAAGTCTTTTAGGTCTAAGTTTTCTAATTCAAGAGATGCTAAGTAACTGTTGCAGGCCTGCTGGCCCCCCGGGACATAGACTTGAGGCATCATCCAACTCCTGCAAGTCTGCGTCATACCCGGACTAGATAGTGATCACTGCCTCTTTATCACATTCAAAATGCAAGTAAATCAGGTTTCTCTTCTGATGAGCCTGCAGGCTCTGCTGCTGGGGTTCAATCCGTCATTGGTAGCCTGGTCAGCCATTGGCAACAGTACTGCCACAACGTAAGCGCTATTCAAAAGTGAGGGGGACCACCGGTGAGAGCCCTGAGACATTAATTCATGCGTTCGATCGAATTGGGAGTGCCAATAAGTGGCTGTAGATGATCTTATACTATACAAGACAACGCCCGAGGATACCTAGGTACTTAACCGAAGTAGGCTTAAATGCCATTTCCTAAAGCATCGGGCTCTATTATAGTAAAGGTAGATAGATATATCGGCTAAGGTCTGGGGCTGGAACTGCGTTATAGGGCAACCTTAAGAAAGCAGCGTAAGGCTTTAATATAATACTTTATTAAGGGATTCACCTTATAATTTTATTATATATAAACCTTTTAATAATGCTTTTTATTATAGTAAAATAAAGTTTAAGCTTATTTATTTCTTAATGAATAATTATTATAAGTATAATAAAATAAAGTTAATATATATATATATATATGTATATATAATTTCCTTTTTAAGTATAAGGTTAAAAGACTTATAATTATATTTTTTTAATTTAAATTCTATTTAACTATATAATATTTTTATAATTAGGCTTTATTTCTATAAAGTTACTTAGACGGCAAGCTTAAGTGTAAAGTAAATTAAGGTTTTAAAGAATAGGGAGCTATAGCTTCTACCTTAATTATAGCTACCTTCCCCTCGCTTTACTATATTTTAAACTTTAAGTAGATAGAATTTAAACGAAAAAGAATCTATATAAATAAATAATCTCTTTTTTAAGTATAAAGTTAAAAGACCTATAATTATATTTTTCTAATTAAATTCTATTTAATTATATTATACTTTTATAACTAAGCTTTATTTCTTTAATTTATTTAAATAAAAAGTAAACCTTTCTTATTTCTTTAAAATAAACCTTATATATCTTTAAGGTAATAATAAATATATCGATTTAAATTATATCGATTTATTTAAATAAGGAAGAATTTTTATCTTTATATTTTTTTACTTTAATAAAAGAATCTTTTATTTAAATAAAGATTTATTTATTATAGTTAAAGTTTATTTTTATAGCTATTTAAACACTATTAGATTTATATATTTAAATAATAATATATAATAGCTATATTTAAGTTTTAAATATATATATTAATTTTAGCTTAACTAATAATTATCTCGGTTTTAGTTAAATAATTACTTTTAAGTAATCTTATAATATATAATGTAGTATAGAAAGTAGGGGTCCTATTTTAATATACGGGGTAACCCGCCCATGCTTTAAAAGAGCCTTTACCTGCCTATTTCCTATAGATCTATTAAATTTAACAGTCCGCTATAAACCGCTTAAAGGGGGCGCACCTAAAGGGGATACCTTAAACATCTATACTAATATTAATAAAAAAGGCCTAACTATTAAAAAGGAAAAGATTTATATAAAATATAGAAAATAGATATAATTAAATTATTATTAAAACCTATTTAATAATTTATAATTATTAATAATTATATATAATCTAATAATTAAAAGTCTTATTACCTTAAGCTAATTAAGAAAATAGCCGAAAATATAAATATAAAAACCTTTAATATCTTTTTAATAAAATTAGGTAATTAGAATAATTAGAATTATAAATTCTATATTTAATTTTAGATATATAGGCTTAAAATATATATTAAATATAAAGAAAAACTCCTTTTAAAACTATAAAAACCCGATATCTAACTTTAAAAATATATAAAGATAGTTATATTAGCTCGAAGCTTAATCTTTTAAATAATTAAAGGTTTTAAAAATAAAGCCGATAAATTTAAAATTATTTAAAAGAAAAGAAATAGCTAATAATTACTATTTAACCTTACCGATATTAAGCTTAAGCTATATAATCTAAATATATAAAGTTATAAATAAAATAAGCTTAACTATATAAAAAAATAAAATACCGTTTAAAAGTTTTAAAGTAAATAATATAAACGGTTACTCCGGTATATAAATCTATATATTATAAGGCCGAAAAACTAATATAGAAATAATATAATAACCTTAAAAAAAGATATAGCTAAAATACCTATAATAAAATAATTTAGCTTTATTAAAAATATAGAAAGGTATTTAAGCTACCTTATATTATTAAAAAAGCGTAAATATAGATTAATAAATAAAAAGGAATTATATTTAAAGAAATTTAAAAAAAGCTTTTAAAAATACTTTATATAATAATTTAATTTTTAGATTTTATATAAGTAATTCGAAAAATTATATTAATATAAATAACTTTATATAAGCAAATATAGAAATATTATTAGCAGATAAAAGCTTTTAATATTATAATATTAGGTAAAACTTTTATTAAAAGTTAAAAAGCTATAACCTTTAAAAGAAAAAGGTTATAAAAGAAGTTTTTATAATTATTTATAATAGCTTTAATAATTATAATAATAAAAATAAAAATACCTATATTATTAAAGATTTAAAGCTATTATATAAAGATATAACTAGTTTATATAATAAAAAGCGTAAAAATTAAGCTAATCCGGGATAATATTTTTTAAATTAAAAAGGCTGCTTTATATATATTAAACCCTATACCCTTATAAAATACTATTATATATTTCTTAAAAAGGTATTTTCGAGATAAGAATTAAATCGGAAGATTAAAAAGAAAGTATAAAAAGTATTTAAAAATAATACTAATTTATAAATAAAGGTTTAAAGCTTAAAAGGCCCGAAATTAAAATTTAAATTAAAACTATTAAAATTAATAAAAGAAAAAGTTATTAAAAAAATAAAGAATTAACTTTTAAAATATTATATTATAACTATAAAAGCTAAAAAAGCTTTTATAATAAATATAGAAAAATACTTTTTAAAATACTTAATAATATTTAACCTTATAAGTATTAACTATTTTATTTATTTAAATTCCCCTATTAAGCTAAAACAATAATAAATATCCGAGAAGGATAAGGCATAATATATCTTTTAAATTAATATAATAAGTTTTACTATATAAAACTTTTTATAATAACTTATTAATTTACTTCTATAAGCTTATTTATAGTTAAAAGCCGCTATTCTACGCTAATAGCTATAGCGTTAAGCCGCGCCTATTTACGCCGGTGCTATTAATAAGCTATTAGCCTATCGAGGTTAAAGCTATTATAGGCCGTAAGTAATCTAGTTTAACGCCGTTAAGCACTATATAAAAGTGCTATCGCTATATAACTTAAGCCTTTATAAGTTACTTAAAATAGGCGATATTAAAAAGCCGCTATTGCTTTAACTATATACTTTTATAGGATATATATAGGTTTTAGCTTTACTTAAATATATACCTATCTAGTAAAACCGAGCAACTATTATAACCTTTTCTATAAGACTACTCGAAAGTAATTATTTAGCTAAAACCGAGATAACTACTAGTTAAGCTTAAACTACTATTTATATACGCTTAAGACTTAACTAGGTAAGGCTAGTATATTCTATTATCTAGATATATAAATCTAATAGCTCTGCTATAAATAGCTATAGAAATAAACTTTAAATATAATAAGTAAATCTTTATTTAAGTAAAAAGTTTTCTTATTAGGGTAAAGAAATATAAAGATAAGTAACCTTTCCTATTTAAATAAATAAATATATTTATTATTACTTTAAAGATATATAATTCGAAAATTTATTTTAAAAAAATAAAGAAATTTATTATTTATAAGTTAAGAATTAATAATAAGCCGAGAAAAGAATAAAAGGTTATAAATTTAATATACTTTTTTAAAAAGGTTTACTTTTTATTTAAATAAATAAAGCTTAATTATAGAAACGCAATATAATTAAATAAGATTTAGTTTAAAAAATATATAATTATAGGTCTTTTAACTTTATATTTAAAAAGAAACCTTATAAGTATAATTTTTATTATTATTAATAATAAGAAATTATTTAATATATAATTAGCTATATATAATAACTATTTTTAATTAAGAAACCGATAACTTTTAATTTAAATATATAATATAATATTAATATAAATTAAAGTAATAATACTTTATTTTAAAAATATTATTTTTTATTTATATTTATTAATAATACTTATATCTTTAAAATAACTTTAATAAAAAGGTATCTTATAAAATAATAAATAAAACCTAATAATATTAAAGTAAAATAATAAGTTAACCTTATATAAATTTAAAAATACTTTTAGCTAATATATTATTAAATATTAACCTTATAAAATTAATAGCTTCTTTAATATATAAAGAAAGAAATATATTATATATATAAAAAGAAAACTATTTATAAATAATAATATAGCCGATCTCTTTTAAATATAAGGTTAAAAGACTTATAATTATATATTTTTTAAATTAAATTTTATTTAACTATATTATATTTCTATAACTAGGCTTTATCTCTTTAGTTTATTTAAATAAAAAGTAAACCTTTTTAAAAAAGCGTATTAGATTTATAACCTTCGGTCTTTTCTTTAACTTATTATTTATTATTGCTTTATAAGCAATATTTTCCTTTATTTTTTTAAAATAAATCTTATATATCTTTAAAGTAATAATAAATATATTTATTTATTTAAATAGAAAAGGTTTCTTATTTTTATACTTTTTAGCCCTAATAAGAAAACTTTTTACCTAAATAAAGATTTACTTATTATATTTAAAGTTTATTTTTATAGCTATTTATAATAAAGCTATTAAATTTATATATCTAGATAATGAAATATAGTAGCCTTACTTAGCGTGTATAAATACTAGTTTAAGCTTAATTATTGTCTCGGTTTTAGCTAAATAATTGCTTTCGAGTAGTCTTATAATATAGCAGAAAAGGTTGTGATAGATATATATTTAAGTAAAGCTAGAACTTATATATATCCCACGAGATAGTTAAAGCAATAGCGGCTTTTTAACATTACCTATTTCGAGCAACTTATATTTATATATAGCCTAAGTTACACGGCGATAACACTTTTATATATTAGTAGTGCTTAACGGCGTTAAACTAGCTTGCAGCCCGCAATAGCTTTAACCTCGACGGGCTAATAGCTTATTAATAGCACCGGTGTAAATAAGCGCGGCCTAATGCTATAGCTATTAATATAGAATAGCGGCTTCTAATTATAGATAGGCTTATAAAAAATTAATAAGTTATTATAAAAAGTCTTATATAGTAAAACCTATTATATTAATTTAAAAGATATATTATACTTTATCTTTCTTAAATACTTATTATTATTCTAGCTTAATAAAGGAATTTAAATAAATAAAATAGTCGATAATATAGCCGATTTAATTATTTAGGTTTTATTATATTTAAATATTTAATTAATTTATCTTAAGGGGTATATATTTAAGAATTAATAATTATAAAGTATAAAGTATATACTTTAGCTAAAATTATAAAGTAAATTTATTAAGTATTAAAAAAGATTTTTAAATAAAAAGGTAAAAAAATAATATTTAACTTTTATAATTATAAATAAAAAGTTTATAATTATATATCTTAGCTATTATTTATATATAAAGTTTGAAAATATATTTAAAATTATTATTTTAAAGGTTAAAATAATAATATATTTTTTAAGGTTATTAAATCCTTTTTAAAAATAATAAAGGTATAATATAAAATAAAAGTTAAAATTATTAAATATAATAAAGAAATATTTAATTATAAAAAAATAATAAAAAAGTTTATTAACTTATAATATATTAAGATTAAGCTTTTAATATTAAATATATAAATATAAAATAAAAAAGTTAAATATTTAAGGGGTATAATTAAAAAAGGAATATAAATAATATAAATAAGCTTAAAACTTTTAACCTTTCTTTAATTAAAAATTAAATATATAATAGTTTATTTTAATAATAAAACGCCTTTTTATAAATAAGAATAATAAACTTTATACTTTAAATTTTATATTATAATTATAAAATAGCTAAAGATTTTATAATTAAATTTAAAATTAAATTAAGGTTATTTTTAAATATTTAATTATAAAGCCTATATAATAATAATAAATATATAATTTAAAAAAAGAAGATATTAATATTTAAAGCTATATATATAAATCGGATATCTTATTAAATACTAATTATTAAATATTTACTGGATTTAAATTTTAGATATTAAAAAAGTAATTAATATAAAAGATATTATTTTTAATAAATATTAAATATTTAATAAAAATTAAAAAAGGTTTAAAAATAAACTTTTAATTATAAATATTAATTATTTAATAAAATAAATAAAAGAATATACTTTTTTAAATAAAGATAAAATATTTAAATTAAAGAGAAAGAATCTTTTAAAAAAAATAAATAATTAAAGAAATAAAACTTTATTTAATATAAAAAAGCTAAAATACTTTATAAAGAATTAAAAAATAAGTAATACCGATAATATTCTAAAAAAAAATATAAAAATAAAAAAAGAATATTTTAGGGCGGATTAATAAAGTAGCGTTTATATAAAAGTAAAATTTACTTTATTATCTATATCTTTATAATTATTACTATCTATTTTTTTAACCTATATAATTTAAATAAAAATAAATAAAGAAATATTATTTATTAAAAAAATTTAAAAGATTATTATTTAATAAGTAATATTCCTTATAAAAATAAAAGCTATATTAATAATAAAGTTAAAAGAAAAAATTCTTAATAAAGCTTAAATTAAAAGATATTTATATTAAGGGGTAAAAATATATAAAAATAATCTTTTAAATTTATTAAAATAATATAAAGATTTTAAAAACTATTCTTTTAAAGTATTATTTAAATAAGTAAAAGCTAATTATTTATAAAGCTATAAAGATATAAAGTTTTAAATAAAGATTAATAAAAAAGATTTTTATATAATAGAAAAATAAATCTTAAATTATATATAGGTATATATTTATAAGTTTAATAAATATAGCGTTTTTTAGAAATATAAAGTAAGATTTATAATTAGAAAAGATTAATAAGCTTATAAATAAATATAAAAAACTTATATTATAATATTTATAAAAAGATCTTTTTATATATTAATCGATATTATAAATAAGTTTAATTTAAAGCTAATTTAATATAACGTTATTAAATTATTTATTTATACTTTAATTAATTAAAATACTTTTATAAAAATACTTTATAAATATAAAAAGAAGAAAATAATTTTAATATTTAATAAAATATTATATAAACTATATATCTTATTACCTTTTTAATAGAAAAAGTTAAATAAAATATTTTTTAAATATAAATATACTTAAATTCTATATAAACCCTATTATTATATTAAAAATAATATTCTTATATTCTTTTATATTAATAATATTATTATAGCTTATCGAAAAAATAAATAAAATAAGGTTAATAACCTTATTTAATAATTTTAAAAGAAGTATAAAATTAATAAAGAGAATTTAATATAATAATTTCTAAATATAGAAATTATATAAAATTATTTAAATAAAAAGATTTAAATAGCTTAAACCTTATATATTAAAAAGATTATTAAACTTATTAATAAAAAGAATATTTCCTATATAATCTTTATAATAGTTAAAAAGCTATTATTATAAAAAAATACCGCTATATAAGCCGAAATATAAACCTATTAAAAAAAATTAGATTACTTTTATTTATTATAATATTTATTTAATTAAATATAGCATTTATTATATTATAATTTATTTAATTTCTAATTAATTTAAATAAAAAATATTAAAATATTATTAATTAAATTCTTTTATATCTTAATAATATTAATTAAATTTTTTTATACTTTAAAAATTTAAAGATTTAATAATTATAAGTAATACTTTATTTATAAATAATTTATTAAGTCGGAAAAGTTTATAAGCGTTTATAATATAATTATTTAAAGGTTTTATTAATTAAAGGGTAAATAAATAAAATACAGTTATAATATTAATAATAAAACTTAAGCTTTTAATATTTATATAAGCTATAAAAGAAACGCTATTTATAAGCAAGCTTTTTAAAAAACTTTTAATAAAATTAAATAATAATATTATTTAAATTAAATATAGTAATATTTAACCCTTTTAGGTATAAGGTTAAAAGACTTATAATTATATATTTTTTAAACTAAATTTTATTTAACTATATTGCATTTCTATAACTAGGCTTTATCTCTTTAGTTTATCTAGATAGAAGGTAATAAATTCCTTTATTTCTTTAAAATAGATCTTATATATCTTTAAGGTAATAATAAATATATCTATTTGCTTAAATAGGGAAGGTTTTTTATCTTTACGCTCCTTTACCCTAATAAGAAAACTTTTTACCTAGGTAAAGATTTACTTATTATATTTAAAGTTTATTTCTATAGCTATTTATAGTAAAGCTGTTAGATCTATATATCCAGATGCTTAGCAATGGAATATAGTGGCCTTACCTAGGTCTTAGGCGTGTGCAAGTGCTGGTTTAAGCTTAACTATTATCTCGGTTTCGGTAGGCTAAATGATTGCTTTTAAGTAGTCTTATAATATAGCGGAAAAGGTTATAATGGGTATATATTTGTAAAGCAGAGCTAGAACCTATATATATCCTATAAGATAGTTAAGGCAATAGCGGCTTTTTAATATCGCCTATTTCGAGCAACTTATATTTAAAGGCCTAAGTTATACAGCGATAGTACTTTCGTATAGTGCTTAACAGCGTTAAACTAGGTTGCTTATAGCCTGTAATAGCTTTAACCTCGACGCTTATTAAAAGCATCGGCGTAAATAGGCGCGGCCTAACGCTATAGCTATTAGCGCAGAATAGCGGCTTCTAACTATAAATAGGCTTATAAAAGATTAATAAGTTATTATAAAAAGTTCTATATAATAAAACCTACTATATTAATTTAAAAGATATATTATACTTTATTCTTTTCGGATATTTATTATTGTTCTAGCTTAATAGGGGAATTTAAATAAATAAAATAATCGATAATAATATTTAAATTATTAAACTAGTTAATATAGAAATTACTACTTTTAAAATAAAGTTATAATATATAAATATTTATAATTATTAGCTTTAATAAGAAGTTTAAAAAAATAGTATTAAAATAGAATATATATTAATAATATAAATAATAGTAAATAGGTTAATAAAAGCCTTATTAGCTAGAAAATAAAATAGATTTCTTTATTAATTAAGGTTAAAAAATATAAAAGAATAAAAAAAAGAAAATACTTTAAAAGATAACCCTATAAAAAATAAGTGTAAAGTAATAAAAGATTAAAATTATTTAGCCTTATAATACCTATAAATTTAAAGAGATATATTAGATTTAATAATCCGCTATAAACCGTTTAAAAGGGGCGTACTTAAAAGAGGTGCCTTAAGCATTTACGTTAATATTAATAAAAAAGGCTTAACTATTAAAAAGAAAAGGGTTTATATAAAATATAAAAGATAGATATAATTAAGTTATTATTAAAACCTATTTAATAATTTATAATTATCGGTAATTATATATAATTTAATAAGATTTAGTTTTTTTAAATTTATTTCTTTATTATTCTTTAAGTTTCCTATTAATATAGTAGAATAAGGTTATAGTAAATAGGTATATATTTAGGCTAAAACTTTAATTAAGGTAATAGCGGCTTTTTAATATTACTTTTTTTAAGCAACTTATACTTAAGTTATATAGCGATAACACTTTTATATAGTGTTTAACGGTATTAAACTAAGTTTTTTACGGCTTATAATAGCTTTAACTTTAATAATACCGGTGTAAATAAATTAAGTATAGCTTAATGCTATAGCTATTACTATAAAATAGTGGCTTTTAACTATAGATAAGCTTATAAAAGTAAATTAATAAGTTATTATAAAAAGTTTTATATAGTAAAACCTATTATATTAATCTTAAAAGATATATTATACTTTATATTTCTTAAATATTTATTACTATTCTAGCTTAATAAGGGAACTTAAAAAGAATAAAATAGTTAATATATAAATAATTTAAATTAATAATTATATATATTATTATTAAATTAGTTTAAAAATAAAATCTTTTATATTAGCTTTATAAATACCTTTTATAATAAATATTCTTTATATATTGTTTTATAGATTATATATTAAACCTTATATTAATATAATTACATATTTTCCCCCTAACTTATAAGCCGAGCTTTATAAACATTATCGCTATCCCCCTTCCGTCTATAAGCGATACCGTCGACTACTCGTCTGGTCCCTCCAGTGGCTCGTTGGACATTGCAATGATCCTCGCCGAGAGGTCCGGCTCCTTCTCAAAATTCTTGTCGAACGGCCACATTGGCCGCCTGATCTCCTTGTGGCCCAGCCTGATCAAATCTTGGTCAACCCCTCCCGGCGTGAGACCCAGCATCCAGTCCCTCGCCATGTCGTAGAGTTCCGGCTCAAGGTACCCGATCTTGACGAGAACAATATCGGCCTTCCGTGGCTCAAGGTTGAGATCCGTGAAGTCTTTCTCCTTGTGATATGGCTTCCTACGGTCCGTCAAGATCGCAAACACACTGCCGACCTGCAGAGCAACCTCTATTCTGGCGTCCTTGTCGCCCTGTTTGATGCTGTGCACCCGCCCTGTCATGGTCAGCGGGGCATCGAGCTCGCCTTCTTCTCCCCGGCCGGCTGTCACTGTCACCGTAGCCCCAACGCCTGCCCGGACACACTCTTGAACCTGCGTTCCGCACGGGACACTCGCGTAGATCACCTGCGGCCCGTCTGACTGCTTGAACTCCTCCCTCTCGAGCACCCTCGCCAAGCCCCAGGTGACATACCCACTAGCGCCAGCGGTAGGATTGTCGCCCGAGTCGCTGATGAAAAACGGCCGCTTCGTCTCGTCCTTGATCCTCGAGAGGCCCGTGTCCAGGCACTCGGCCAGACTGCCCGTCGGCGCGACGAAGTGGAAGCCCTCCCTGCTGTCCCAGAACAGCCGCGCCAGCTCCTCCGCCCCGGCAGCCACCGCGCCCTCGTCCCACCCCGTGACCACCACCACAGCCCGATTCCGCGGCTCGTCGGCCCAGGCATAGCCCACCCACACGGCGGCGTCGAGCACGCCGTCCGCGGCCTCGACGCCGGGCACGGCCGCGTATATGGACCTCGCCGGCTCGTCGCGCGTGCTGGTCTGCTCGCCGGGCAAGAGGATCGGCAGCGGCACCCACGCCTTGACGGGCCTGAACCCCAGCCCCTTCTCGGCGTTGGCGCGCTCCTTCCCCTTCTCCCTCCGCCGCAGCACCTCGAGCAGGTTCCCGCACGCGCGCGCCCGCGTCTCGACCACGTCCACGTGCGGCGCCGTCCGGTAGCACGTGAGCAGGTCGCACATGTGCGCCAGCTCGCGCGAGACGTTGCCGTGCAGGTCCATGCTGGCGCTGACGACGCACTCCGGGCCGACGACCCCGCGCGCCGACCTGAGCAGGTCCGCCTCGGCGTCGCCCCCGGCCAGGCCCGCCACGCACATGGCGCCGTGGATGTCGAGCCACAGCCCGTCGAGCGGGCCCTCGTCGACAATGGCCCGCAGACGCGCCAGCAGGTCGTTCTTGAGCTCGTCGTATGCCTCGAGGCGCACCTGCCCGCCCGGCAGCGCGTGGCCTGTCATGGCGCCCTTCCAGTTCGCTGCCTCGCTGAGTGATGTGCCTGGGCCGATCACCGCGGCGTGGTAGCTTGTTATCTCGGCCGTGCCGCGGCGGGGGTGGAAGTCTTCCTGGAGGGTGCGGCCTGGGTGGAAGGTTGAGGTCTCGATTGCTAGGCCTGCTATAGCTATTGTTGGTTTGCGCGGGGTCGACATGCTGGGCTGCAGGGTTCTTGGGAATTCTTGCCCTTTTTGAAGGCGAAACGGAGGGGGGGCTTTTGGTGGTGGAGTGGCAGACGACGTGCTTGTGAGGCGGGGATGAGATGCCGGAAGGTTGACATCGCCGGCCGCCGAGCCGTGCCGGTTTGGAGAGACCGAGTCTCGGCGCGGAGATTATCGTCCGATGTGAAAATGGAAAGTATGCAACCGCCTCGTCCGGCAAGAGATCGATGATGAGGCAACTACCCATGGCCCAAGGGATTTGACGCTCTGAGCTTCACATACACACATGGAGGCTTGAAGGCTTCAGACAAGCCTTTGCCTGCGGTAATTTCATAACCCGAGTGTGGCAGAATATAGGGTAGCCAGTGCAAACAGCACTGGCGATCGTCTTTTGCTGTCACACCGAAATTCCTTCAGAGCTGGACCCCGCGAAGTCCGCCTTCTCTTCTGCAGTGAGTTGACCATCTCAGCCATATCCAAACCTCACCAGCGTGAGATTTTGCGACTGAAGTCTAAGTACGTCTCCGGCTTGGCCTACGAAAATTTGTTAACATATGACTAGGTTGGATCTGGGAATAATTCTTACCGAATTTCATTTTACCGGATATCACCGGGCCGCTTCAGTCGTACCCGAGAGTGGTCTTGCTAGGCGCAGGCTGCACAGTGTCGAGCAAGTGCTGTCAGCCCAGGTACGCTTGGCCTGGCCCGGGGCAGCCCTCCATCATGCTGGTTCCTGCAACAGGAGAATGCCTGGCCATACCAAACACGGTGAGCTTCTACATCCGGCTCTGAAAAGGTTTGGTTAGAACGACGTCGACTACCCGCTATAGGGGTAGATCTGCCTACCTCTTCTCGCACGAGTATTGATATGCGCCTGCAAGATGGCTGCGAGAGCAAGAATAGAGGCGATGACCCCGAAAATGATTGTGCAGATGATCTCAAGTGTCATCTTGCTTTTTGAGCCCGGATGAACTCCCACATAAATCAGCCACGGCACAACAACAAAAAGGTAATATTGTGAAGATGTATTTGATATTTGTCTGCCTAATTGCCATCTTGTGGAGGACCGGTCGCTGCTTTATGTGAAGCCTTAAAACAGGCGCTGGCCTCGTCAAAATCCAGAGCCAGTGCTACAGTGGCCCCTCGATGCTTCAAATTGAGCCAGTGCAAAGCATTATCCCGCCAAGATTGAGCCTGTGATGGATGGAGCCGCATGTAGTCAGAGCCTGTGCAAGAAGTCGAGCTGCTTGACCTTTTCAGGAGAGTTGGCTGAAGTGGCTCATCGCAGCGGCGAGAATCGACCCGAATGTAGTGGAATTGATCCTGTTAAGCAATGATCGCAGTATCTTGGTCGGCAGAGGGATAGGAACAGCTGCTGGACTGAGCCTCTGCACGCAAAAATTTAGAGCCTGAATACGCAGAGCTCCTGAGCCTGTGCATTGATTTTCGTGGCCTTATTGGCGGGTAAAGCCTGTGTAAGACAGAACTAGAGCTTCCAAGAGGTACATAAAGCCGAATAGCGCCGATTCCAGTGAAGGAAAAAAGATTATTATATGTTAGAGTCGAATATCACGATAACGAATAAGGCCTATATATAGCCCACTTATTCGGCTATATAGCGGCTTTAGAGCAGTAAGGGCTCTAGAACTAGAACTTAATCCTTTAGGTTTAATTTCAATTACCCTTCTAGGCCTATTACTCTGCCTTTATACCCTTATACCTAATATCTTAAACCTTTGCCTTAACCGAAAGGTAAACCGGCGGGCCTATTTTAAATAGTAATAGCTAATTAAACGCTAAGTAAAAGCATAAAGCCGAAAGATATAAAAGCTATATAGAAGCCGTATAAAAGTTAATAGCTAATTAAATATTAAATAAAAGCCGAAGATATAAAGCTATGCTAAAGCTATATTAAAGAAG
Organism: Diaporthe ilicicola; assembly: GCA_023242295.1. Taxonomy (NCBI): domain Eukaryota; kingdom Fungi; phylum Ascomycota; class Sordariomycetes; order Diaporthales; family Diaporthaceae; genus Diaporthe; species Diaporthe ilicicola. The sequence goes on from JALPVH010000205.1 coordinate 62,977, forward strand.
TAATGCAGAAGCTATATAAAAGCTATGCTAAAGAAGCAGTATAAAAGCTATATTAAAGAAGCAGTATAGAAGCCGTGTAAAAGCTATGCTAAAGAAATAGTATAAAAGCTGTACCGAAGAAGTAGTATAAAAGCTATATAGAAGCTGTGCTAAAGAAGCAATATAAAAGCCGTACTAAAGAAGCAGTATAGAAGCTATATAAAAGCCGTGTTAAAGAAGCAGTGTAAAAGCTATACTAAAGAAGCAGTATAGAAGCTATATAAAAGCCGTGCTAAAAAAGCAATATAGAAGCTATATAAAAGCAATATAAAAGCAAGCATTTAAAAAAACTTATAGTTGCTACTATAAAGCAGTTAATTATAAAGTAAAGCCCCTATAGCTTAATTAGCTATAAAGTAAATAGATTTAAACGCTATATCTATAAAAAGGTAGCGCTATAGCGGTAAATAAAAGTCCCGCTAAGCTTTTCGAAATAACTATTTAAATCCCTAATAAAAAAGCTCGTTACTTTATATTAAATAATAATAAAGTTAAAATTAATATTTAAAAGCTATAAGAAAGCAGTACGTAAATAGTATAGAAGTTACACTTTATTACTTTATATTTAAACTAAATTTCTTTTTTTAGTTTAGTTATAAATAAACGCTTATTTAGAGAAATACTAAAGCCGAGATAGCTAAGTTAGTAAAGTATTAAGTTTAAGATTTAAGATTTAAGATTTAAAACCTAAGTTATAGCTTATAAGAAGTCCTATAAAGATTTTAAGTTTAATTTCTATTAAAAGACTTATTTTTTATTTTTATTTTATTTTTTTATAGCCGTAAGGGCACGGCCTTAAAGAGGGGGCCGAAAAAAACCCTAGTTTTAATTTTTGCACCTAATTTTTTACGCCCTAATTTTTCTATACCGAAGCAGCATAAAAGCAACGCCGAAGCAGTATAGAAGCAGCGCTAAAGCCGTAGGGATACGGCTTAGGAAGGGAGAGTAACCTATCAGAGTCGAATATTACAATAACGAATAAGGCCTATATATAGCCCACTTATTCGGCTATATAGCAGCTTCGGAGCAGTAAGGGCTCTGGAACTAGAACTTAGTCCTTTAGGTTTAATTTCAGTTACCCTTCTGGGCCCGTCACTCTGCCTTTGCACCCTCACACCTGACATCGTGGCGTCTTGCCGTTGGGCCTGTGCGGCACTCAAAGTTATGGCTGGGGCCGCCGAAGAAACCCATGTGTCTCAGAGGCGCCTTGCTGAGCTGGCAAAGTCGAGCCTGTGCAATTGTGGGGGGTCCGTCTCAGGAGAATTAGTGAGCCTGTGCAAAGGTGAGTCGACTAGCAAATCTGGGCCTGTGTAAGTAAGTGAGGGGGTGTCCGCAAGGCAATCCGTGAGCCTGTGCAGACAGGGGCTCGAGTAGGCGTCAATCGAGGCTGTGCAGCAGTGTCGAAAGGCCTGTCAGGGACGGGATCTTGCGGGGCTCGACCTAGGAACTGGCCAGGGGTGAAGACCTCTAGAGGCCCCTCGAGCTCACGAGTGGACGAGCCGGTGCAGTGTGCGATCGGCGAGAGCATCTAGGTGAGCCTGTGCGAACGGGATTGAGCCTGTGCAGTCGGACATGAGCCTCTGCAGTTGGCAGTGGGTGAGTGCTGCTTAATGATGAGCCTGTGCCATTCAAGGAGCCTGTGTAGACATTTCGGAGCACCTGGAAAGGGGGTGTGATGCAATCCTCCTGTACGACCTGCCGCTGATCAAGACCGAAGCGGGCTGTGCAGCATGTGAGGCGTCAGCTGTACAACCACAAAACAATCGAAAGCTGGCAACATAACCATGGGTGATCTTGAGTTTTCATCCCGCAAACCTCCTACATTTGATAACCCTCTTCGATCCACCTTCCTCAGAACAAGACGCAGCCTTAAGACTTGAGTATCGGCCTCTCAACTCGTTGTTTCTGCGGAGGAACCACCCTGTTTCCCTCGTCTCTGACTACACTACGCTTTAGAGCTGGAATTGGCGCTTACGCATTCTTGCTCAAAATGCAGAAGCACTTGGCTTTCGAGTGTAATCTGTGCCCGAAGCGATTCACCAGGGCCTACAACCTTCGCAGCCACCTGAGGACACATACAAACGATCGACCTTTCGTCTGCGGCGTCTGCAGGAAGGCTTTCACTCGACAAAATGACAGGGAAACGCACAGAGCTCTCCATTCTGTCGAGAGAAAGTTCGTCTGCAAGGGGAATCTGGTCAACGGGCAAGAATGGGGCTGCGGTTCGCGATTTTCCCGGAAGAGGAACCTCCAAAGACATTACGATTCCAAATTTGGGAGGATATGCATCAAGCCGCTCCTCGAGGAGAGAGACCGCGTACGACAGTGGAAGCAAAGCCAGCACTTGCAGCAGCAGCAGCAGGATGACCAGCAGTCCAGGCATCAAGCGGCGGCAGTCTTGATGTCACTGCCAACTCCGGGGTGGAACCGCCAACCGCTTTCCAGCCAGACCGATCTGGGCAACGGAACATTTGGAGCAGACTTGATGCAAGGATTCGTCTTGGCAGAATTTGAGAGGCCTTATGATAACAGACACCTAGACAGGCCCAGCTACGCCCTTGGCCCTGGCCGAGCGAATAAGCTACCTGCCTCCACGGGACGTACGAATGAACACGGCACGAAAAACTCCCAAGAAACACTACCACCGACGCACGAGGAGGCACTGAATGCAGCCGAAGTAATCCGGCGCTATATTCTACGCCACGGACGGTTGAACGCAGAACGGTGCGGTGTTCAAGGGTACTTTGAGCTGAATTTCAAGTCCGTGGGGTCCTTCTCAATGGGGGAGGTCGACAGCGTCCAGACTTCCAATTCTGCCTTCAATCAGTTCCCACTTTTTCATTCAAGTTTTCCCACTTAAGGAGGCCGAAAAAAAGTACTTGGAATTTCAAATAGATAACGGGTTCCACAAAGTTGTTGGTTGTTTTGATAATAGACATTTTCGAGACGGAGGAATGAAGTCCACTTCTAAACAATGTGACGTTCAAAATAACAGTAAGCTTGCGTAACTGAAGATAAAATTTATCTCACCAGTTCTGGTCCCGCCTTTGTCCTTTCCATGCCCCGAATTTTGTAATATAGTATAGCAAGCGACGAGTGGTCGACCACCTTTGATTTAGATAACGAGGCGGAATACGCGAGAGAAAAGTGCAAGGACGAAGAATAAGACGGGGGAGGACATTTGGATAGAGATCGATTAGATGATAACGGAGGGTGAACCTGGACGATGATAGAGATTACTATTTAGACGAGGGTTGGTGATGGAGGAGACTTTAAGAACGACATCGGATACTCGTACTTTCTTGTGTACGCCTGTTCAATGAGTTGGAGGGATTTGATGGCAGAGGCAAAGAAAATACACCAGTCTTGGAACACCTATTTGACAATTTATTGAAAGGGCCGTACATATGTAACTCGCCGGCAAAGACCCAGTTACCCCTACTGCTTGTTTCTCCCTTCAACCATAAGTATCAGCGAGTTCTCAAAATCCTGTTTTGTTCGATCATACCTACGTACAACTCAACTACTAGTAACACCAAACACATTATTTTCACAAAGTCCATCAATTGCGCATTAGAGACCTAGGTTTCTGGCCCAATCTGACATCTTGATGGCATTTCTACTCAGTTGAGCGCTCCTGGACGGCATGGCCAATTGTCTTGACAGCCATCGCGTACATCTCATATCGCCTTTCCCATGCGATAGCTCCTTGCACTGCGCCTGCATCGAATCCGTGGGGTACACCAAACATCATCTCACTCACGACATACCTCGAGACATCTTGGAGTGCTCTCGTCAATGAAGCTCCCTCTGTAGCCAACGAATCGCCTTCGCACGTGCATATCGCCACGCTTTGGGGATACAGTTCTGGTTTCGCGCGCCCAGGAGATGCCAGATGCCCCTAAATGACCGAGTCGCCATGGTGTCAAATGTTCCGTTGCTGCCATCACCTGCCAAGTATCAAAGTGTTATATTGTTGGTATAAGTTGCCCCAAATTGTGCTTTCTAGTTATGTGGCGGACTAATTACCTGAGAGAACACGAGAGCTGACATGTAGAGGCACAGGGGCTTGGCATATAAGAAAGGGTTCCCCCGGAAAGCTAAACACAGTTGGGAGTAGCTCTGGGAAGAACTTCCTTTTCCCCAAATGATCATCAGGGTTGCAACGCGAATCACTGGGTCCATCCGGCAAGGTTTGGTATCACTTGCCCTGGATATCTTAGATAGCATGGCCACGAATGCGGGGTACAGGCAAGCCCGGTGGCCCATTGAGTACGTGATACAGATGATTGTCCCGGATCCAGAGAGATTAGATAGTCCAGCCTCGCGTTATGGCCTGGGGTCGCGATACTAGACACCAGCTGAAGACCAGGCCGGAACCTTAACAGAGGTACTTAACTTGCGTTGTGGCTGCGTCAGAAGGGGGAGAAACTCCTCTGAACACCTGCGGCTGATAAGTACTTAGGTAGAGAACTATTACAAGCTTATCTCCGGAATACAGCCGTACCTACCTTATTAGACGACGTCCTATTCTCCTAGCCCGAGACATGACACGTCCACAAGCATCTTCCTTTGCAATATCATTGTACCCACAACCAAACCATCGTCTCAATTGGTAAACATATCGTTCCCCTCCCATCTCACGGCTACATCCCTTCCCATGGCTTTGCCCGGCAACCCCGGCTACGAAAGCCAGGACAAGGACGTGGAGAAGACGGCCGACATTTCCAGAATACAAAGTAATGGCAACGGGCAGGTCTTCGAGTCTGGAGGCACGCAAAGGGGAATCAAGAATCGCCATGCACAGATGATCGCCATTGGCGGCACTATCGGCACGAGTCTCTTCGTCGCATCAGGCCAAGCTCTTGCTGTCGGTGGTCCAGGAATCCTGCTAATTGCCTACATTGTCATTGCCTTGCTGGTTTATGGGGTCGTCACAGCCGTCATTGAGGTGAGACCGTGAGCACACCGGTCAAGGCACGGGAAGGGAAAAACAAAAGAAAACACCGTGGTCAGTCTGACATGTGCTGACCCTTGCTATCACAGGTCGGTACCCATCTCCCAGTACCCGGAGCCACGATGTCGATGCACTGCGGTCGTTACGTATCTAGGTCGATGGGCGTCGCCCTGGGCTACCTATACTTCTATTCATTCGGCATTCTTTCTGCCTACGAACTTACCGCCGCCACGATCATCATCGACTACTGGCCACATGACGTCCACGTTGCCGTCTGGATCACGATACTTGCAGCTGTCGTCCTTGCTCTCAATATCTTCTCCGTGAGGGTTTATGCGGAGGCGGAGTTCTGGTTTGCGAGTATCAAGGTCATCATGATCATAGGACTCTTGCTTCTGTCTCTGATCCTTATGCTTGGTGGCGGACCGAATCATGATCGACTTGGATTCCGTTACTGGTACGATCCAGGCGCTGTGAAGGAGTCCATCGTCAGTGGTGACGCTGGGCGATTCGTCGCGTTCCTCCGCGTCTTCATTCTGTCCATCTTCTCCTTCTCCTTCGGGCCCGAACTCATCATTGTCACCTCCGGCGAGATGTGCAACCCCCGAAAGAACCTTCCCATCGCCTCGCGCCAATTCTTCTGGCGATTGATATTCTTCTATGTCCTGGGTGCCGTCGCCATCGGAGCCATCTGCGCATCGAATTCGCCGGGACTTGTGTCTGGAGCTGGCAACGCCGACGCGTCGCCATGGGTCATCGCCATTCGCAATGCAGGCATCGAGGTCTTGCCTTCTATTGTGAATGCAGGTATCCTCACGAGTGCCTGGTCGTCGGGATCCGCATTCCTCTACATGTCGAGCCGATCACTATACTCCCTGGCGGTCTCCGGAAATGCGCCCCAAATCTTCACAAAATGCACTCGAAGAGGCGTGCCGTATTGTGCTCTCACGGCCGCCAGTCTCTTCATACCACTTGCCTACATGGTATGCAACTCAGAGGCCGGTGTCGTTTTCAATTGGTTCATCAACCTCACCAACACCGCGGGATACACCTCTTGGTTTCTATGCTGCATGACCTTCGTCAGGTTTCGCAAGGCATGTGAGGCCCAGGGCATCACATCACCGTACAGATCGCCGATTCAGCCTTGGGCATCTTGGGTCTGTATGATTGTCTTCGCCATCTTGTGTCTACTGAATGGCTTTACCGTGTTCTTCCCCGGCAACTGGTCCACATCCGGTTTCTTCTCGGCCTATATCGGCATTCCGATCTTCCTTTGCCTCTGGTTAGGACACAAGTTAACATCCGGGAAGAATGAGCCGTGGATGTATGACCCTCATGAAGTAGATCTGACCACCGGTTTGAGTGTCGTTGAGGCGGAGGCCGAAATGTTCGAGGAGCGGGCAGGTGCATCATGGAAGACTAGATTCCTGCAATTTTTCAAGAGTCGGAATGGGTCAAAAGAGTAAGGAAGGGATAATTCGAATTAAAGGAGATGCAGCCAGCCGTGATACAAACACAACATCATTGTTACTACCCGTTGTAGCTCTCACGTGAATGACGAGGGTGTCGACTCGATGACATATGAAAAATAAGATGCCATCGTGCTATCTACTACAACTTGGTCCGCGGGTCTTCAATGCTTCCACACAGCTGCACGTGAAACCTAGTCTGACAGCTGGGAACACAGCATGAGGCAAGACATATTTCTTCGGGTAAATCTAGTTGCAGGGACACTTGTACGAGGAGTAAGTGAAATTTCTTTGAGAAGCAACAGAAGATTCAGTTAAAAGGTCCAGAGCGTTAAACTTCGAAAACTCTTTCTTGCACGGCATTTCACCTTATATTAAGCTCCTAATTTGTCGCGTGGCTAACGAAACGTCTGATATAGCTGGAACCCATTTACACCAACAAGACTCCAAGTCCAAATCATCTTGAAGACTCATTGTCATCTTTAGAAGTGATATTTGATATGCTTCTGAGCTTTGGAGTCGATAACAGCTCCATAGCGAAATATAATGACGACGAATTCCAGTGAGTGCAATTTGAATTTGAGAGAATTCTGGAGGAATATCAAAGAGATCTCAAGCTCACAAGACACAGAAATCCTGTATCATTTGTATATCAGTGATTTAAGAAATTTCGATGCTTCTCGTGGAACTTTGTTCCAGGACCGTTTGCAATTTCTCTTCGCGAAGCTCTTAGCTAAGGCCGAGTCCAATCCATTTGACAACGGCACAGACGGGACAATCTTACTCCAAAAACGATCTTGACAACCTGGTGGCACGAGGTTGCGGCATCTTCCATCATCTATCAGCTTACCAACCACGCTGCACGGCACAACCTCCGGATAGTCAGCATATGGGAACAAGCCTTGCATAAAACCCGCCGCGGTTATCAACGAAGCGCTGTTAATACCTCAGACTTTTCGCCGCAGTAGCAGAGAAACCCTGATCCTACCGCAAGAGTACCAGATAGATGTTCCGAGATCGACTCAGGTTGGGAAACTGATCAATCGGACGAATACTACTCAACAGAGGAGGGTGTCGCTTAAAGGGCCGATGATTCCGACGATGGTTGGGAAACCGAAGAAGAATGGGAAGAAGGGTATACGCTGGATAAAACAGTGGACGTGGGCAACCCCGATGACAGGAACACTCAACTGCGTGGTTCGGGGAGACACACATACCGCTCTAATTATGACGAGGAATGCTGGTCTCGCGTGTGTGTGCAAATATACAACGCGTATGTCGGTAAGGGAAACTCGCCGCCAAAACAAGGCATCCTGGAAAGTGTCGCCGGCGGGGCTGCTGGCTATTTACGTGGAGCTCTACCCGTGGGTTGCTACGCTTCGGTGAACCCACCCAGTAGTGGGTGAACCGCAGCGTAGCCACCACGGGTATGGTAAAGAGATCAGAAAAGAATTGACCGAAGTAGAGCATCAGAAAGCATATGTATGGTCTGCATGGCGCACAGATGAAGATGCGCCTTGCGTGCAGATTTGCATGATAAATATTGCCATTGAAAGAATGAAGCTGATGTCTACCTAAGAAAATTGAGAGACGGAAAGGTGCATATGTCATTGATCATCAATCCATCGATCCCAAATTAAGGACGCAGAAGCTATTCGCCAAGACATGTCCGTTGATCAACTGCAATCCGCCTGTCCAATCTTGTGAAGCTTTCCGTTGATACAAATGATGTTCAGCCTACTGTGGTCCTGCAAAATGCTGATATCCGCCGTCGGATCTCCATCAACCAGTATGCAATCGGCATAGTAACCCTTCTGGATCTTGCCCAACTCATCAGCCCTCATCATCAGCGCCGCGACACCCGCCGTGGCAGCAATGATAGCCTCATGTGGCGTGAAGTTCAGAAGCTTGACGAAGTGTTGCAAGTCTCGAGCATACGTGCCATGGGGGGTCCATGCAAATCCGTAGTCGCCTCCAGGTAGGACAACAATGCCCCGGCGGTGCATTTCCCGGAGGCCCGCGACCGCAGCGTTGAGCTCGCGGGTATAGCCCGCCTTGTCCGCTTGGGCATGTGTGTATCCAAATTCCTCGGCCTCGTGGAGGGTGGCGACGAGCCAGTTTATTGCTGGCACCACGACGTGTTTTGTCTTGGCTTTCTCAAGCATGTCCATGCCTTGATCGTCGATGAATGATGCGTGGTAGATAGCCTCGACACCGTGCTTGACACCTGTAAAAGTACTTTAGTAAAAATTGGACAACCAGCATCATGGCTATCAGATGCGACGTAGCAAGTATCGATACACTCACACATTATAACAGAGTCTCTGGCACGAGCATGAGCGCACAGTCGCTTCCCATGTTTGTGCGCTTCGTCAACGCATGCAGCAGTCTCTTCGTCTGTGAAATAGCAATCTTGAGCAGCCTGGGTCTCTGTTATCTGGTTGACAGTCAGCCGCGATTTAGGGGGGGGGGCCGCTACTTTTATGCTTTCGTGACTCACTTCTTCGCCAGACATGCTCAATTTGACACTGTCCACCCCCAAATGAACATGATGTCGAATGACCTGGCGCATCTCATCAGGTCCATCTGCATGAGCCGTGATCCCTGCAACCAGCGTCCCGTCTCGCCGTGCGAGTTCCTTTCCATTAGCGAGGTAACGCGGTCCAGGGATTTCACCCGCATTGATGGCGTCCCTGATGACGACGTCCAAACGTTCCTTCGCGGAAGCGGCACCGAAGCACCTTTCTCCCGGATACATTCATCAGTCTGGTATGATCTGGCAGGGAACTACTTTTCATCGATAATTGTGACTCGGCACCTACATGGTGTATCCAGAATCCAGAAAACACCGTGCACTCTTCATTGTGACCAGGGTGTGCTCCTCAACACCCAAGTCTCCCAAGTGGTTGAGGTCACCACCGTTCCATGTGAAGTGCGTGTGACCGTCACCGAGGCCAGACATCAGCGTCCTTCCTCGGCCTTGGAAGACACGCACTTGGGGGTCCTGTTTGAGATTGTCGATGTTTGGCACCTCGCCTACGGCGGCAAAGCGTTGCCCTACTCTACATGTCAGCTTTACGCAGCTTGAGATTATTTGAAAGTGTGAACGTTTTAGGGACACTGGGAATACATAGTATCGTAGCTACAGATTGATACGTCACCGCCACTGCTCACCTTCAATCAGGACATCGCCATTGTAAGGTTCGGCCCCGGTAGAATCAAGTATGTTAACATCCAGGAACAACACCTTTGAACCGGGATCAGTCCCGGCAATCTCATAGTGTTTCGGTTCCAACGAGCGATCCCACCGGATTGCATTAATGTGCTTGACGTTCCTCGGACTTCCTTTGTATGAGACAGAGGTCTCGTTTATGTCCGTTGGCCATGATACCTCTTCTTCTGTGCGGGCTGGAGCCATAACGACGAGTTAGTGCAGCAAAAGATGGCAAAGGAAGACGAGAGATGGATGGCATCCTCCTGAAACTACCGGCGCAAGTGATGGACAAATATTATCACCCTACACCATCGGACAAATATTATCACCCTCTACCATCGAACCGCACCACCATCGGGCAGTTGCATCATTATTGACAAGACTGGCTTGGATATTCGTGTCTCATGCTGTATTCCATATGACAGTGGATGCGTTGCGGGGTCACAACCAGTGAGATCCGAGGTGCATGCGCATTGTAACCGTGGCCCGACCACCATCTTGACGTGTGCCACTCAAGGGCCCAGTCAAGTCTGCTACAGAGTCTTACGTAGGTCAGCCAGATCATCGCATATTACCCCTCAAGCTACCCAAGTACGCGGAGGAAATTATATCCAGTCTGCGGTGGAGATCTCGCTGACCACAGGTTGGTCTTCATACGCATGATTGACAATAGAGGAAGGAGACCAAGTTGTAGGTGGCATTGAGCCCTCGGCCACCAAAGGTCTGATGTTTCCCCCCCCCCCCCCACCCTCGAAATGAACTATACCAGCAAGCAATAAACCCACGAGCCGAGGGACTTGTCTTTACAAGTCGAAATAACTACACGGCGTCATCAAGTGTTCTTTCCGGCAATAGGCCTTTCTAATTATAAGATAATCATGCGCATCATCCTTTTCGTGGAATGCACGTGTGCTCTAGTCTGCTTTTGGTGTCTATGGCACTGAACCACATTGATTGTCCCATCGAGTCTCAGCATCTGACACAATGTGCTTGTTTACGATGACCCCCTGAAACGACCAAAACTTTTGTACAGCGGGAGCCTCTATAACCTGACTGACGTCCCTTCCTGGGATATCCATACACCTAGGTACTGATGCCTCCAGCAACCTGGCTTCGTCCAAATTTCAGACAGAGCCGATTTTCCGTCACGTCAGCTCACTCAACCACCTCTGCAACCATTTCGTGGCACGAGCAAGCGTCACATTCCGACTCGATCACGTCCCCGACCCCTATGATGGACTCATCCAACCGTTCCGAATCTCGTTGGTGGTATCCGATAAAAGTATCTTGCAGACCCGATTGCCAAAACCAATAGTCGTGATCCGGGGTTGTCTGGTCTTCATCAGAACCTATCGAGTAGGCGCTTGGAGGACTCCTCAACAGCTCGGACACAGATCCCTTGGTCCTCGAGACCTGAGCCAAGGATCTGCCATCGGGCCATTGAGTTGTCGACGTCCGTGCATGGGCTCAGAGCCTGACGGGGACGACAGCGGACACATATGAAGTCGTCAACGCAGCAGCAAAGGAAGCGCGAGGCCCACGCAATGTCTCTTGGATCTCCGTTTGCGAAGTCGTAGCTATAGGTGACTTCCTTGAGGTTCCTGAAGTGCCCTGTCACAAGGCTGGAAACCGACTCCAGGATGTCAAGAGCAGCGTGTCTCGGGCGATAGGTGGCCGGAGTATCAACCCAATCGAAAAGATGATAGGGCCAGCTCACGGATGGGGTTTTAGCCAGAGCCAAGTGCTCCATGCATTGCAAGTCAGCCGTCACAGTGAGCTGCTCTACCGAGGAGGGAAGTGCCAGGGTCAGATTGGTGATGACTGGTGTGTTGCCGGGTTGTACCTCGGTCAGGTAGTGCAGCGGGGCTCGGACGGTGACAAGCTTGTTGAGGCCGCCCAAGATGAGCAGCCCATGTGGACCCAACCATGGTCTCACGTCTTGGTCGTAATGAAGGTCTAGAACCAGTTCACGCAGGTGCTCCAGCTTGGCCAGCTCGGTGGATAGGAACTTCTCTTGAGAGCGGACTTTTTTCATGCCTTGTGATCCACACCAAGTCTCGTACTCGGTGGAAATGCACAAGGACTCTAGGGATGGGAAGGCCGTGCACATTTGGAGGATCCCCTGCGGCTTGCATCGGCTTCGTCTGAGGTCAACGTGTGTGATGCTCGTACAAGGCCAGTTACCATAAGCTGTTGCCGGATACAGTCAGATTTCAATAGGCCAGAAAAGAGCCGTAAAACAGGTGTTGTAATTATCTGCCGAGGAAAGGGGAAAGGAAGGGAGAAAACCTACCACTCATGCTGTCAATGTTGAGACCATACCAGCCTCCATCATCGCGGAAGGACTTGAGAGCTCGAAGACTAGGAAGACCCAGAAAAGGTTGCACGACAAATGGTATGTGATGGCCTCGGCTGTCTGTATCAGCCCCGACCAAATGTAATGCCTTGAGCTTGGACATTAGTGGGACTGGCGAATGGATGTTCTTCGGCAGTCTAATCTTTGACAACTTCATCGCACGTAGGAGTCGCAAGCTAAACCCCCGGAACATGAAGAGGTTTGCGGCCGAACAAATCATTCCGAAGCAAAATGATTCGAGGTTTTCTGTTCGAAGGAGGATGTTATAGTATATTTGGCTTAAGATTTCGCAATCCTTGTTCCAAGCCCATTTCTCGAAAGTAGGGATGTGCTTTTCGTCGTATGAGATGTGCAATACGTGTGCAGCAAAATCCTCAACTTTGTGCATGTGGTTCACGTATTCGGGCATGTCTGACTCCTCAGATTTTGGATCAGGTATTTCGGAGAAAGTTGGCCTCGATTTGAGGACAGCCACGTTTGGCCTCCGATAGTCTGCACCCTCCAAATCGAATGGGACCTCCAGAGACAAGTACTTTACGTGCTGTCCGAGGGCATTGTTCTCATCAAGTGATCGGAGGAAATAGGACAGGACATCGACATTGTTGATGATGGCTGCTCGGTAGAGGTATGGGCGAGCGACCGCGTCCATCTGCTTCGAAACGAGGCAGACCATGCGCAGGTTCTTCTGTGCACGCATATATAGCAGCATGCTGAGCTGTGACTTGTGCAGGCATGGTCGGATGTTGTCGGGGGACAAGAAGTCAATGACTTGCATGAGGAGCTCGACAGGAAGGGACTCGATGTGGGAAAGCTCTCGATGAGCGGATGGCGTGCTCAGCGGGTCTGGCGGGTCCAGGTCCCTCCTGTCGTGGTCTTGAGGCGCGAATTTGCGACGCAGTGGGGTGTTCTTCTTTGGGCCTTGAACGCGCTGAGGTGTTCGAGAACCCGGTAACAGCGAGAGGATGATCATGTTGATCACGAGGAGCGAGAGGGTCACCACAAGCATCAACTCGTCCATCCCGAGAGGGTCGATTAGAGATCGCATCGTGACGATGTTTGCGCATGCGACGCAGCTGTCACCGTTTGTTCAATGTTAGTCTCTGTGATATTGGCAGACAATCGTATTTGAGGAGATGGCTTGGCTGGTGGAGGCCAAAGGGGACTTGCCAGGGAGATATTCTTGTTGTGGGTAGATAGATGGATCAGTTGAGGAGTTTCCGCGGGGCTGCTACTTTCTTCTGCAAGAAAGATTGGATCTTGGATAGGATGTGAATAGCAGGGAATGAACCTGCTCTGTCAGAGCAAATTGGAGTTGCACGACCCGACAACGTCGAAGTCTCGAGGTTGGCATGTGAATGCCAGAAGGAGTTGATGTCAAGATGCCAGTTCGGACATACCAGATTTGAGGGGACCACAGAATGGACCCCAAGACAGGAAGCTGGGTGAAACCGTCCTGGTTGCTCTGGCGTTGCTATGAGGCCGATAAACATTGAAAGACGCGGCTCCAGAGAGACCAACAGAGGCTGACGTTTGCGTTTGGGAGCAGGTAGGGGAGCAAGCCCACCAACCGTATGTTGGGGGAGACTTGGTGAATTCGGCCTTGCTGAAATCATAGATCCCCATAATTGAAAACAGCTGTCAGGGAATTCACCTATGGCTCGAAGTCGTGTGCCAAACGCCCTCGCCCCCAAACCCTCACAGCCCTCCCGATGCGCAACAGCTGAAGGCATATAGGCCAGCCGATTCATCCCAACATCAACCGGAGCACCTCCCACACTACATAGCGCAGTGGTCAGTTGAGGTGCCTCCGACCGGAGGGTCGTCCGTTCAACCCGAGTCCGGTAGAAAAAATGCCCAGGAAGTCTCCATGGAACACCAGAGGACAGTACGCTCATTTGTGGCGGAAGTTCCCTCTGCCAGTACATTGGCACTGGAAGAAAGAGTAAAACCCATAACGGCATCGTGTATAATAGAAAAAAAAATCATCAACTCTCAAAGATGGGGTTTTCCGCCTATACAGGTTCTTTTTGGTCATTGTCTTTTTGTCAAGGACAAGATCCTGTTGTATTTTGACCATGTGTCGTACTCTTCTTGACTACCAAACTTTGCATCAAAGAGACTGTGAGCTTTCAATCTGGAATAGTTACGACAATGCGCCTTTCAAGCGATCTAACTCTGCCTCTCTCTCCACCCATGGCACTCTCCGGTCAACCGCTTCCTCGACGCCTCCCTGTGGGCAGCCCTGACATGCCTCCGCGATCGCCCCCGATATGCAGTTTCTGGTCCCTCGTGATCAGTCTGCTCCACAGAGGCAGCGCCGTCCTGCACAACACGTTGCGCCAGATCCGGGCCTGCTTCGAAGTTCTGCAGGACGTTCCGGATCGTCGACGCGCGCGTGGGCGTGTTAACCAAAAGCTCATCATCGCCCGCCCGTAACTTGGCTGCTTGGAGGTTTTCGCTCGGCCTCTTGGTGTTGGCTTCGTCCTGGACCTCGTCCATTGTCACCCGGCGTTGCAGCTGCGCTGCAGGCAAGTCCGTCCTGGAGGGCTGGCTTTTGGTTTTGTCCTGCTCGGTCATGGTTGGGTCTGTATGCTTGGTCGCCTGCACGGCCACGGTAGTGGACTTCTTGGGGAGGTCTCTGTGCCCCGTGTTCTCTTTGAGCACAATCGGCATCAACGCTTTGTAAGTACGTTTCGCTTCTCTTATAGACTTCAGCGTGGCCAACTGCTCTTCCAGCCTTTCGATCTCTAGACTCGACTCGGTGGCGCCCAGGGCCAGGCCTGCCTCGTCCTTGATGTGTTCCTCCCGATGGGGTTTAGCTGTTGAAACAGTCTCTGTAGAAGCTGAAGGCTGTAAGTCTGGCCCCTGTTCTTTGCCGTCTCGATACTTCCACAAGATATCATCCCTGCTGCTGGCTTGTTCGGAAGAGTCACAATAGTCGTCCTCGGTCACAGACGAAGTGGTTAGGTCGTCTCGCCCTTTACTATCGATACCTCTGCCACTTGTCTCGCTGTCTTGAGCAATTTTCCCCAGGTCTGCACGCTTGTTGGCAACCGCCCCTTCGGGCATATGATCCCACAGCGGCTGATTGATGGGCTGATCGCCCACATCCCGTTGGGGGCCATGCGGCATGTTCTGGAACTGAGCAGGATTGACCGGCCGCGCCTCGTCCAAATCAAGATCCGACACAAAACTGTGCAGGCTCCCGCGTGCACGAGATGCCTCGAGTGCCAGTCGAGCTTCTGCCTGGGGGATTCCTAGTCGTGCGATGGCGCTTGATCGCAGTTGCAGCCCTGACGCTTTGCGCCGTAGAGTTGGGTGATTTGCCAGTGAGCGCTGCTGGTAGGGCGACTTCGACTTTCCGGGCCAGTTACGATCAGATGCGTCAGCCACGGTCTGGGCCAAAGACTCATCGGCATCATCTTGCACCTGCGCCTTTTCAAACAAATGATCCTGGGGCCTGATACGGTTTACGGCCCTCGCGAGCAGGGTCGGTGGTCGTGGAGGTTCATCTTTGGAGTTGCGACGAGTTCTGTTCTGATTCGAATGAGTATATCTTCGGTTCTCTACGGAAACCTCAGTTAGTGTTGATCAAAGTGAAGCCGACATGAGCTGCGTAGATTACCTTCGGCCTCCTTGTAGTCTCTACTCAGCTCAAGTATTTCGTGGATTTGATCATGGTTGAGGGTCCGGAAAATTACAACCATGTTGAACTGAGAGTGAGTTAGTTAGCCCAGTCTCATCTCAGATTTTTGGTACCGTCCCGTGGCAACTTACCTCTTGAATCCAGCGATAGCCAAGATCTATGAGTGCCCGCTTGGATATTATACGCGCCGGTATGCGGGTCTTTCCTTTCTCCGGCTCCTTTGTGGCGTGGTCTGGGCTCAAATATGAAGATGAGCAGCTCGATTGCGAGGATTCGTCCGTCAAGGTCTGCGGCTTTGAGCCAAGGGCTGCGTCGGCGGTTGATGGTCCTAGTGGAGGTACGTGCCCGTGACCAAGATTCTCGAGGTTCGGTTGTGGCGGTGGGTAGCCATCTGGAGGACCGTAAGGGTTGTAAGGAGCATCAGGTACCACGGGAGGAGGCGGGGCTCCATTTGGAAAGGCAGGATGAAACTTTGGGAGACCATAATGGAGGCTAGAATTCTCGGAATAAGGTGTACTTGGAGGTACCGAGAATAATTGGGCACCATGCCTTGTGGTCATATACGTGCTGCTATCATCCTCAGGTAGTTGTCGCATCTCGAAGAGATGCTGAAGGTCCACATGCGCTCTTGGGGTTCTTGCAAGGTAGACGATGATGGCCGAGACAGTGGGAACCAGCTGAAGGGTCCTTGACTTGGAGCGGATCACCTCCAGCTGTCGGAGACTCCATTGGTACTCTGGGTATGTCTCGTCGCTGACAACAGCCTCGTGGAGGCGGGCGATCTGGGCTTGCTGGTCTGGCCGGAGAGATAGCCTCTTCATGTTTACCGACGGGGGTTTACCGTCCAGTACGAGAAGCCTTTGCCTAACATCGTCGTGGCTGCGGACGTCCTCTACCACTGTGCACTTGGTCCAGCTCTGCGCCTCTGCTTGTGACCCTTTGAGACTCGGGTGTTGCTGCATGATCCAAACGCGATAGGTTGTCAATGCAGCCTGGTAGTCGTCACGATTCATCATGTCCCTTGACACGTCTTGGACTTCTCGATGAGGGCGGGGCTTGACGAGACGTGCTCGGCCGCTGGATCGTGTTTGCGTGCGAAATTGTGGCCCAATCTCTCTATGCATCGGTTGGTGACGGTCGTTACATGACAGCGATCTTTTAGGGTACGTTGTTCTAGGATATGTTTGAGGTTCCTTGAAATAATCGGGATTCTCCAAGATGTTCCCCCCATCTTGTCTCCAGGGCCGTTGCGGGTACAGATCCTCCACGATTGCCAGGACAGCGGGCTCCTTGCTGCCCTCGACGGACTTCTGTAGAATGCTGAGCTCGACTAACCTCCGGGTCTGGGCTCCAGACCCACCATCGTCAAGAACTGCCTGCAGGGCAGCTATGTTCCCAGGGCTCAGAGAAGCGAGCTTTTTGTATACCGATTTCTGGGACTGTCGTAGGCGCAAGGCATTGCTGACTGCATCAAGCAACCCAGGCTCAAGGCGGTGTGGGATTGCATGAGATCTGCCCTGCTTGATCACGTAGACGCATGTTTGGGCTTCTGGCACGACAGTTGAACCGCCGTCTGAGGCGAAGTCGGGAGTCATTGATTTTGGCTTCGGAGCTCCCTGCTGTGAGCCCATCTGGACGTCTTCGGTAAGGGTTGCTCCTTCGAACTTTCGTGCGCGTATGTCCTGCCCCTGGTCCATGGACGCAGTTGCTCGAACTGTGGTGTCGGCCTTCCGGAAGTGAGGACGAGGAATTTCTGGGGCATGTGTTGCACCTTTCTCAGGCTTTATGCTCTCACTTTTGCGTCTGCTGTGACTCGTCGATCGGCCCAATTTCTGCGCGCCAGTATCTTTCTCAGGTGCACCCGAAATCTCGGGAGCTGGTTCTTGAGAATTGCTAATGTTGTTTCGGCTCGTAGCTGTTCGCGATACAGGTGAGAGTGATCGGGGCCGCTGGAAATCGGTAGAGAGTGTTCTGACTTCATCCCTCTGCTGTCCAGACAGGGGTTGTAAGTCAATCTTCGGAGGAAGCGGATGAGAGGCGAGTGGACGTGGTAGGGACGAGGCGCGCATCCGTTGAGCCATCTTCGGTGAAGACGGCAGTGTCGCTTCAGAAAGACTTCTGTTTGGTTCTTTCGTTCGTCTCAAGCTCTTCTCTCTGGAATCTATCACACTGACCGATGTCTGGTCAGGATTTCTGATAAGGAAAACCTGCACGTGTGCCGCGAGGATTCAGGAACAGCAGCGGGCCTTTGTCTTTGAGATTCCAGATGTCCCGTCTTCGATTTGAAGGAAGTCGTTGATCATGTCCAGAGCCACTGCGGTCGAGTCAATTCCATCCACGGCAGCTTGCCAGCTCTTGCTGGCGTCACCAATCTACGAGCAAGATTGACAAGTGGCGGCTGACAGCTGAAACTCAATTCCTGCTGTGCCGAGGACAGAGCAACGGCTCCAAAAGAGGAAAGGGTCAATTGACAATTGACGAGTGATATAGAGGCCATTGAGAGTCCGCGAACCCTCGGTGCTGAACGAGAACATCGGCCCAGGAGTCGCTGAGAGACTCGGTCAGGACAGGGCTTTCGAGGATGCTTACCCCGGCGGGTTTTAAGGACAGCGGAAAGGACCCGGGAGCTAAAAGAATGCATGCGTTTGCTTTTTACTCATCATCTGCATGACAATTGTCTGACTGGCTGGGAGGCACTCTAGCGTCTTACGTTGTCAATGAGGTGAATGGAGGTCTGCACGCCTGCATCCTTTCAATGCTGCGCCGTCCAGCTACATATGCAGTCTGCTGGTAGCGCTTAACAGTGCATGCGTAACCCTCAAAACACGCCGAGGCTTCCTCGAGTGACACACGGAGAGACTGGGCAGTGAGAAGATCGCATTTCGTAACTATTGCCATTGAATGGTTCAAACTCAGCTTTTGGTGTATTGAGTGACAATGTTGAATTTCGGCTTTCAAATAAGCCAGGCTCATGAGAGTGATGACTGAATTGTGCATGACCCCATGTGTGTATGTCCAGAGAAGCGTGAGATGAAGTCGTCGATTTACTTGGCACGGCCCTGTGAGCGGCCTGTGACAACACGAAAAGGTGCGGAATTGGCCAATCGTCTGACTACGACGACCTGTTCTGTTGGAAGGATAGCAGGGCCAACATTTGTGAAGTCCATCCCACGCTGCAAGCCACGGTATAAGCCCTACTGGAGCTAAAGTGAATTATCGATAGCCCCCCCCCCGACCCCTCTCAATTTCCCAGTAGTCTTCAGGTGTCTTTGCGTCGTTGTGTATGGGATCGATCCTCGCTCTCGGGACACCACTTAGGAAGAGCGCTGACATCATCACGGGGAAGCTGGAAGCAGATGCTACCCTATTCTTTGTCCAACAGGGAAGGCCGTGGGATTATCTGACTTAATTGGGCATATATCTCATCAGTGAGAGCCTCCAGGTCCTGTGAGCCGGTCTTGTGCGCTTCACGATCTCGCTCCTGCAATACCAGTGGTGCTCCAGAGCCTTTGTGGGACATGACGAGATCGAGCAAAGATCCCAGTATATATATCATCATCTCAATGTGCGTGATATTCCTCGTCATGTTTATTTCCGGTGGGTATCTAAACTTTCTAGCCCAGGTCTACGTCGCAATTAAGGCAAGCTGTCTGTGTGGGAGACATTGCCCGAGTCCCATGAGACAGCCCACTCCAGATTTGACCACGTCTCTTCACAATTTTGCAGAACGGAAGGGTGCGTCTTGCATTTCTCAATCCTGAGTCAGGTATGCACAAAACCAACCATGGGTCACATCCCTCGGAGGCTGTCGGCCGTGAAAAGGCCCAGGACAGCCCATCTGTCTCTTCGCCGTCGCTAGACTTCCAGATCACACGCGTCTGACCTTCCCCGCGGAAGAGCCCTTTCTGGGCTTCTGCGTCCGGTAGAACTTGTCACAGTGTTCCGTGCTTGGCATTGTTGATATATCGTCCGTAACCTTATGGTTTCGCAGTGTTTCCGGAGTCGGGTACGGCCATTTCATCGTCGATCAATCGGGCCTCTGTTACTTCCTCAGCAGTCCGTCTCTCGAGTTCAAGGCCCATGTAGGGCTGTGCCACTGCGCTGTCCCCTGATCCGACGCTCCGGCTCGCAAATGCCCTATCGTCTTTCTCTGGTCGCCAGAGCTGCCCGGAGTCGGTCGCTAGAGCTGCTCGACTCCGGGCCACAACTCGGGCTGTGGGGTGCGACATACGAGGTTGTCTCGTAATCAATGGGCCACACCACTCATTCATCCATCATCTCTATGTTGGCCTCCCGTCCTCAACGGCGCAACATCCCGCACCAAGAACTTCTGCTCCGCGCTCTGCAGGTCCGCCCGCTGGTGCCTCACCACCGGCTGCAACCCATCACCGGCGGGCAGCTCCGCCGCGGAGCCGTGCCCATGATGTGTCTGCTCGGCCGGCAGCTCGTTCACGAGAGCGTGAGCGTCGCGTGTGAACGGCTGCTGGTCGCCACGTCCCTGCACTGGAAAGCCCGTCGTCGCGCGGGGGGCGTGGGCCGAGTGCGGGGGCGGCGGGGAGCGAGGGGTCGCCGGGCCGTAGAGGTCTTCGCCGTCGTCGTCGTCGTCGTCGGGATCGCCAGCATGAGCGGCGCCTGGCGGCGGCGGCGAGGTGTACTCTGGGAGCAGCGCAAAGTCGGCGCCGGTGCTGGCGTCGAGGCGCCCCGCTGGCCCGTAGTTTACGGACGAGACGCGAGGGGGCGTCACGGGTCTGTCGGCGGAGACTGGCGAGACCGACCCGTTGAACTCGGAGGGGTAGAGGCTGCTGGTCAGGTCCTGCACGTCGCGGATGGCCGCGGCGTCGGGGACAGGCTGCTCTGGTAAGGCGAGGTTGAGGTGGGATGTGCTGAAGCCGCGGACGACCGAGGATGGTGGAGCGGCCGACAGGCTTGCCGTCGTCGTCGTCGTCGTCACCGCGCCTCCACCTGCTACACTTTCTGGCGGGTAATAGTGGCTCGCCGGTACGTAGTGACTGCTGCCTACAACCGGGTCGTAGTACTGGTGAGGGGCGTTGACGGCCACAGAGCTCGGGTACCAGTTTGTATTGGGGTCTGACGCCCCAGAGTAGGCCGAGCCTACGGACGATGGGGCGGGCTGGGGCGTGCTGCCGTATCGCCACGGCTCGAGGTGCTCGTCGGGGGGCTTGTACGCATCCTGGGCCGACCCAGCCGCACCTCCCTGCTCGCCTACAATCCTCCTGTAGACCTCTTGGTGGTGCTCCTTCCTCTTGAGGTGGCGGTAGTATAGCCAGAAAAGCCCGGCGCAGATCACGGCGGTCGCGAGCCCAACGCCGATTCCCAGCCCCGTCTTTGCGGCTGGACTAAAGCCATCGCTGCTCGTCGTCGTAGTCGTCGTCGTCGCACTGGCGCTCGCGGACGCTGCGAGAGACGAGCTGGAGGAAAGCGAAGGTTTCGTCGTCGTGGCGGATGAAACTGGGGCGCCCGTGGTGATCGGCCCAGATTGTCGTTTGACCTCTGTCACGTTCCACTTCTCGCAGTTCGAGCCTGTGTTCTCTCTCGTGTTCTCGCGCAAGTTGAACCAGCAAGGTGTCGAGCTCGTGAAGTTGATAGGTATCAGCATAAAGGCATTCAGGCGCTTGGCTTCTTGAATGCGGACTGCTCAGGTGCTGTCAGCTCGCAGACTTCAATTATGGCATGTTACATCGGGGTTGGTCGTACTCTGCTTCACAGTGTTGGCTGTTTCGTCCTCGTAACAAAAGGTGTAAAGCCAAGGATCGGGGTAGGAAGACTGGTAGGAGACGTTGACCGTGTCAAGGTATCGAAAGACCTCTCCTCCTTGCGGGAAGATCCACGTCACCGATTGCTGATCGTCGGTGGATGTGTCCGCGGCACAGAGGCCAGCCTGACTCGCGAGTATCCCAAAACCGAAGGCAAGCCCGGAGAGCCGAAGCCAGGGCGGAAGACGCAGAGGCGATCGCGGCGGGCAGCTCACCGGCTGACATGGATCGGCCCGTGATGGCACCATGTTGCGCGGCCAAAGTCGAAACAACGGGACGACATACTATTCGCGGCGAAGAGACATGGCATAAAGTGAAGACAGGCAGGACACACAAAGCACAAGAGCACCACTCAGCGGTCAAACATAAGCAAGAGGCTGGGGGAAAAAAGGGAAAAAAAGGAAAAGACGATGATGGAGCCGAATGTTGGGGGGGGGATGTCGTCGCTTGACGGACGAGTAAATGGGCGGAAGTGGGGATGTTCGGGTGACAAGTACAGGACCTCTGAAAGATGGAGTCAATCTTTCTAGCCCTACCGCGCTGCAATCACGGTTGACCCAGCCAGGCTTGGCTAGGGCCGGGGGCCAATTTTAGAAGCTGAGGTCAAGGAGCGCGTTGGACTGGGAAATGGCTTGCGGCTTTGAATCCTTCGCGCCCCCAATCGTCAGCACTGCCCATGTGCGTGCAGGGGACATGCAGCATTCCTGGCAGGCAAAGCGACTCTCTCGCCACTCTGTACGCCTCTCCACGTGCTGCTTACATCGACGAAGGATCAATTCAACATGCAGCTATCCGTAGGATCCCTGTCATGTCTCTGCGCCATAGTTGAGCCACATTGTGCTTCGTGGTCGTAGCCATGGGTCGTTGTTCAAATATTGCGCTGAATTCTGTAGGTAGCTGGCCATCAAGTCGAATCCCTGAGATTTGTCATTTCTCCTGTCCTCTCCTTGCTTCTCGCACATTTCGGAAGCCGCTCAAAAATCATAGTCCTTGGATAAAGGCCCGGCTAGGGCTCCAGGTAACTTGTGCTACCATCTTTCCATCCCGCGTGGTCGTCATCAGAGCCCGATTCCACTCCTGTACCCATCGCTGGCGGCGATTCGGGCGTCGGTCAGCCGCAGCGATTGCCGGCCTGCCAGCGAGCGGCACGTGCAGCAGCACGGCACGTCGTAAGCCCAACTGTGGCCGTGCACCTCACTCCTCGCCATCCGCCTCCTCGCCGTCACTGTCCGCATCAGGGGCCTCGGGCAGCGTGAACTGTGCCTTGAGCCTCTCCACCAGCGCCAGGACCTCCTGCTCGAAGGCCTTGTCGAGCTCCTTCTTGTCCCTGCCGGCGCCCTCCCACTCGGCCCTGGCAACGCGGATCAGCGCGACGGCCAGGTTCTGCAGGCCCTCGCCGGTGATCTCGCCGCCCGACTCGACGATAATGGCCGTGTAGTCAGCGAGGAACTCGGGCAGCGTCTCGCGGATGCGCAGCCACGGGTCGGCGTCCTCGCGCCAGCACGGCTCGCCCGTCGTCGTCGGCACGAAGGCCTGGTCCACGTCGTACTCGTGATAGTTGTCGAAGATGCTCTTGGCCTTGAGGTACTTGGCCGTCAGGATGCTGTTGACCACCCGCGCGCGCTGGATCATCGGCCCGTTGACCCTGGCGTCCGCCTCGCGCTGCTCATAGGTGCGGTCCGTGAACTTGGGCGCGTTCGACATGCTTCGGTGGCGTGCGTCGGCCATCTTGACTGTGGCGCAGGGGGTTTGCAGTGTAGAGTTGTTGGTTGGTGATGTGAGTCTGCTTGATGAGCCTGCGATATTGAAGCCTTGCAGGGGGTGAGTGTGTTGAGACTCAGTCTGTTCTTCTCTTATTGAGCTTCGTATGAAATTGGTTACCCCTGATGATCGATGCTTCAATGAGCGGTCGGGACCCTAACCCTGCTAGACCCAGATCCCTGCAACAGCGACTCCTCCACTTCCGATGTAGTCTACAAACAGATTGACTACACCAGTCTTCCAAAGTTATCATTTTGCCTTGTTTCATTGATTATACTTTGAATATTAAAACTTACAGTCAAATCGACTTGAAATGGCATGTTGAGGCTAGCTGCTTATATCTCTGAACCCCCTCGTCATGATGCAAAAATGAAGTTTTTGGAGTCCTCATTGCATTCAGGCCAGCCAAAATCATGTTATCGTCGTCTTATCGAAGAACGATCTGACGGCACTTTTGACTGCCTCTCCATCCATGATACCGTCAACATAGCAGTCACCGACTAGACGAAAGCAATCCCATTTCAATATGAATATTTCGTTATCAACGGCTTGGGGCACGCGGTGCTTGTCGCTCATGCACCAGATCTCTTTCCATCGTCCCAACCGGTCCAAGGCCCATGTCCACCTTCTCCGTCAGGAACAACCTGCGTCCGCTAATTTCCGATGCGATCGCAAATTCGGCCGCGATCTTATTTACCCATTCTCGCGCTCCACTGTCACGGTGCTCCTGGCATGTGGCATCATGCTCCCGTAAATCCACAGCCGCATGCAGTCTCCCCCGTGATCCGATGGACAGCGCGTGTAGCGGTGTTTGTGGTCCCACGACCACGGCTCTGTTGCCCATCACCCTGAACGTGTCGATGCAGAGGGTGCGCCAGTACGCCGCCATCCGGGCCTCCCCGGTCGGATATGGCGAGGTCAACGGCAGTCGCCCGCCCATGGTGACAAAGGCTCGCCAGTCATCTAGCACCTTTGTCCTGCTGTCCCCATCTTGCATGGAGTCGGGCACCACGGCACTCTCCCTGTCGAAACACCCACTCTTAATTCCCAGGAACGCGTCCCCAACAAACTGCAGCTCTACCTCTGCGCCCCCAGACGCGTTGAACAAGTCCGGGCGCTCAAGCCACTCACTCTCGAGCTGGGACAACGGTTTGAAACACCAGTCAGGTACCCAAGTGGGCAGGTCTCTGTGAGCATTCGACGATCTCTGTCGCCAGTTTTCCCGCTCGGATCATTTGCGCAAACACTTCATCACTGTCCACTTAGACTCCCAAAATAAAGATGACAATTTCGTATATCCGATTTTCAAGGTATCGCTGATTCATAAGAAACATCTCCAGAATCACATTGAACAAGTACACGACATTAACACTAGCTATACTGTACCTAGGCACTTTGGCTAGGCGCGGAACCTACGATTGTATATCGGGGCTGTCAAATAATAAACTTTAGTTTCATATTCCCATATCAAGAGTCATGCTCTCACTTCCACACGCCTCTTCAGTTTAACAGCTCATGCTGACCAGTCTGAGTTGACGCCCACCTCTTTGTCTTGCGCCCCAGGTCAGCGGGCGATATCCTGCCACCACTCACATTGCTACCTGTGGGAGTGGTTTGCTCAGGCACCAGCATGAGTGCGACGATCTCGGCGAGCTCGTCGTCGGTGTCCAGTGTCGCACGAATTGCCACCACCTCTTCATGCCAAGCCTTTGTTCGATCCAATCGACCGCGTCCTAGACCCCGTACATGTTTCGGCGTCCCAGGCAGGGCGACGCGTCTCATCACGTATAGCATCACCACTCCGAGGGACCACACATCACTATACGCAGTACCACCGTGCTGTAATGTTTCGGGCGCCGCATAACAGACAGGAGCGAGTCGAGTTCCGGCAGCGCCAGATCGCGTCATCGCACAGTCGAAGTCCGTAAGAACTGCTCCAGCTCTGTCGCCTGGTCGGTAGGCGATGCTCCAAGGCGTGACTGAGTTGTGTACAATACCATGGGATGCTAGGTAGTCGAGAGCTTGTGAGCAATCTGCTAGAATAATACGTGCGTCGTCCAAACCCCCTGTATAGTGATCATCTTTACATGCTGTGGCGAGGTGTATTGTACCAGGCCACTGGAGGTAGAGAGACAGGCAGCGGAGATCTGCCCCGAAACACGAAATTAGGTTAGGCTGTGAGCAAGATCAGCTGGTGAGTCATCAACGGCGCGACCAGACAGACTGACGTGCTTAAGGTTCACCATCATATCGTACCGCCTCCACCAGCTGTTAGCGGTGTGAACGGCGGCGTATAGTTCACGCTTGGGCAAGTCTCTCCAAGCATTCTCCCACAGCTTGGGCATCAAGACCGCGACGGTTGGGCTGGATTCTCCATTTCGGAGGACAGCAGTAAACATACGTGAGTGCGTGCTGTTGTACACCCAGTTTCCAAGTCGCTCGAGGGTGTACTCAGTCTCCTGAGTGTCAGTGTTCTTGATCACGATTCTCTGCCTCGACTCCGTCTGTGATAGCTCGTGAGGTCGTAGTGATTTTGTGATGGCTATCTGTGTTGCAGGTGGCGCAGAGGCGCTGGTAGCAGCGTCTTCACGAGTCTGTGCCATTCTTGACGCGAGCACAGCGCCAGACGAAGTGTGTACCCTCTTTGAGGGCGGCGGAAGCATTTTTGTGCCAGCCCTCTTCGTGACAGACTGGCCTGCTATCTCGACGGAGAGGCTGTAGTGGCGTGGCCGTACCAGCATCTCAACAGTCTGAGAAGGAGCACCGATGACTGATATGAACCAGAGACCCGGGGAAAGAAGCATGAGCTCCTCTGGTGGAACGCATTCAGCACCAGTGGTATCCACGGTTTGGTGCACTTGGACAGCGCTCTGTCCGGTGTTGAAAAGCAGGACGTCATCAGATGCAGGTCAAAATAGATCTCGCAGGCGACCTTTCCTGATGCGAAGGAGCATTTGATCTCCAGATGGTCCTGGGTGGCCGCCAGAAGTCCCACACGAACATGTTGCCCGAGTATCGTCTCTCGTGTGATCGCGTCCAGCTCGGTATCAATAGGGTCCGATAACGAATTGCGTACCATCAAGTGGCTGTTGTCCTGTCCTGATTGCTTCAGAAGGACTCTAACACGGTGGAGTGGTCCTGTATACACCTGGTCGATCGGGAGTGCCTGCGCCAGATCTTGCACACGTTGTTGGCGGGCTCGTTGTGCCTCAAGGTACGTGTCTAACCGGTCGACGCTATCCACCCTATTGGTACCATCACTGGCTTCACCAGATGCGTCAGGCAATACAAACGAGACATGTTTAGTCAGATTATTTTGATTTTGAGCCATGGTTATTGGAAGACTTTTGGAACCAAGATACGCAGCCCGGACTGCGAGAATTATGGCAGGGCGGGCGTTGGGGGTAATTGTAGTCCATCCGCAGGAACCAACATCTAACGCATGCGAAGCCGTGCATGCGTGACTTGTCTGCTTATCCATGATGATCTCAAAGGCTTTCCTTGCAAATGCATATGGCCTTTACCATTTCTGGATGAGGTAGTACCTCGTCAGTGTGATTTGGCTGTGGAACTACAGACACTCAATAATCCCGGGAGCGCCCCTCTTGTTTTATAGTACGCGATAGGGCTCACTATCCGGAAACCCCTGCAGACCCCAATTTCCGCTTATCCATATACACCCTCCATCGCTTATTTATACTACCTAGCAAGGCAAATTCGTAATATATAATTTAGCAGTATTATATATTAAACTATATTTCGGTATATATTAAAATTAAAAAATCTATATAAATCTATATAATCCCTTTCTTCTTTTATATTAATACTCTTAAAGCGATTTTAACTATATAGATTCTTATATTAATTATTATTCCTTATTACTACTTATTATCTAAAATAACTCTCCCTATACCCCCTTTTAAGCTTATAGCTAAATACTTAGTTATATAAAAGCTTTATATTAAAATAAAGGCTATATATCTATATTA
This sequence comes from Diaporthe ilicicola, assembly GCA_023242295.1. Classification (NCBI taxonomy): domain Eukaryota; kingdom Fungi; phylum Ascomycota; class Sordariomycetes; order Diaporthales; family Diaporthaceae; genus Diaporthe; species Diaporthe ilicicola. The sequence continues at coordinate 90,182 of JALPVH010000205.1, forward strand.
GCGCTATTATCTAAATTATAAACTTTTACTTCCGGATATAATTAATTTTATTACCCCTTTATAATCTTTATAAAATATTATCGGCCCTATATAATCGGATATAGGCTAAATTAATAACCTTTATTCGAATATATTATATAATATAGCCGGAAGCTCTTATATAACTCTAGGGCTTATAATTCCGGGCTTTAATTTAATCGGTTCCTTTATAATATCTATAAAAACTGCTATTTAAAACCGCTATAAAAGCGAAAAAGAGATAAAGAAGCTTAAAAATACCCTATTAGCTATAATTATACTTTAACTTTTTATTATTAATTATATTATAAAGGAAACTAAAGGGCTATATATTTATAATTATATCTAAATTAATAGATTTATTAAATATTAAACCTAATTACTTATATTTAATTAATAATACCTATTATCTAAGCAGCTTATTTATAAACTTCTTAAATACCTTTATATCGACCTTAAAACGCTTACTAAAAATTAGCGTATTATTTAATTAATAATAACTAATAATAGCGTAAATATAGTTAAGCTTATTATAAATAGGAAATCCTTAGTTAGCCTTTATATAATTATAAATATACTTAATATTAAAAAAACTAAAGATAATAGTAAGGATAAGTATATTATTATACTTTTATAGGATTAGAAAATTAAATATAAAAAGAAATTATTTAAGGGTAAAAAGGGAAAAAAAAGTATACTACTATATAAGCTAATATAGTATAATATAGTAAAGCCTAAAAATTAGATTAATACTATTATAGTTAAATAATAAGTTTAAAATAATTAAAAGCAGGATAGCTTAAATTTTATAAAGTAAAAGGATATTAAGAACTAATTAATATTTATTAAATTTAAATAGTTATTAATTAATTCGGATAGCTAAAAAAACTTCTTATTTATTAAATAAAAGGAGCCTATTATAAGCTATACCTTTAATACTATTCTTTATATAGGCTAATAATAATATATAAATAAAATTAAAAAAGTATAAATAGATTTAAAGCTTAATAACTTAAGCTATTTTCTTTATTATAAATATATATAGAATTATTTATATAAAAAGCCTTTTTATATTTAATAATATAGATTTATAGGTAGGGGAGTTAGATAAGGAGAAATTATTTAATTTAATTAATATAAAGTAATATATAAGTCCGATTATAAAATTTTAATATTTATTTCTATATTAGATTTTATATTAAGTTAATCTATATTAACTTCTTTATCTTATAACTATATATAGAGATAAGTAAGGCTGTTAGTTTATAATTTAACTAAATTAACCTTTAATTTTAATCCCTTATTAATATACTTTCGAAGTTTATACTTAAGTATTTTATATTATTAAATAAATAGTATTAATTAAGTTTTATTAGTTAACCTTTTAAATATACCTTTAACTAAATTTATTATATTATTATAAACCTTTATTATTTTTAGATTTAAGTATTTATTTAAATCTATATTATCTTAATTAATAATATTAATTAACTTTTAAAGGATAATATTAGATATAGGGTATTTATAATCCTTAATTTTCTTCCTATTTAAAAGATAATAAAAAACTTATAGCTTTTCAGATATAATATAAAGCCGAGATTTCTATTTATAAATATAATAGGAATTTTAAAGCTATATAAACTTAAAAAACTTATAATAGATCCGGGGTAAATATATATAAAGTAATATAATATATTATGTAAAATTATACTTATCCTATAAGCTTAATTTCTTTAGCTATTAAAAAAAAGTCTTTATTTATTAGATATTATATTTATTTAAATATATATAAAGCTAAACTTATTCTTTAAAATTATAAACGCCTTTTATATAAATTTCCCTATTATCGCTTAATTTTAATATTATATATACTTTTACTATATACCTAGCATTTATAAAAGGTAAGGTTTAATTAAGCTTATTTAAGTTAAGTAACCTTTAGTATATTACTATTTTCGGCTAATAATATTAAAGCAGGTTAAATAAAATATAAAGAAACTTAACGATTATTAAAAAGTATTGCTTAGTAATAATATAGCTATAATACTATATAAGGTTATATAAGTCTTTCCGTAAGGTTATTATTTTATAATAAATAGTAATAAGCCTTAGCAATAAATCTAATTTCCCTTTTACGGTCTATATATATTAATAAAGGTATATATTAATACTTTATAACTATTTAAATATATTATATAAAAATAACCCAGGCTATAATTATAGAAATATTATAATAAAACTATATAATAAACCTTAAATAAGTATTAATATTAGTATAATACTTAATACTATAGCGTAATAGCTTTATATATCTATTAATCGATTATATAAAGTTAGGGCTAAAATATATAAACCTACCCTAATATTTATACGCTTTTAAACGGTATTTTTTAAGCTTATTTAGATAAAATATTAGATAAACTTAAGAAAGTATATTTTTTAAAATATTAATTATTTATTATCGAAGGTATATATATAATATATTCCTTTTAATTCTAATAGTAAGGTTCTTATTATATTACTTTTCTTTAAAAAATATATATAAATAGTTATATATATTTTTAATTTCCTTTAGATTATATTGTCAAAAGATATATAGCTATTGCCGAATATGTTTAATTTTAGTTAAGGTTATAGGCTAGCTTTTTTTCTCGGTTAGATATTAAAGAAATTCCTAATCTAATAACCTTTATTTAAAGTAAAAAGTAGTAATTTAGGCTTATAGGCTAGTAGTATTAACTATATAACCTTATTAGGGCTTAATAAACCATTCTTTAAGATAATTATATAATATAGTCTTTTTAATTAAAATATTATAAACTTTTTAAAGTTTAATAAAAATAATAGTAATGGATTTTTAAGCTTATATCTGCTTTTTAATCTATATATAGTATTAATTAAGATTAATATAAGGTTAAGGTATAATAATTAGAGGATTAAGAGGTTAATAAGTTAAAGAAAAAAAAGAAAAAAAGAGGAAAAAGAAGAAAAGAGGAGAAAAAAGAAGAAAATCGATAAAAAATAGGGTAAAAAGGTAATTATAAATAATAAAAATTTATTAATATAAGATTAATAATTATATATCTTTATAAAAGAAAATATTATATTAGGTAAATAAATATTAATTACCTTTATATAAAATAATTTAAATAATTATAAAAAATATTATTATTATTATAAGTATTTAATAATTTAGAAATATTATATAAAAAGATTAGAATAGTATTAAATATACTTATTTATACCCTTTTAAATATATCTAACCCTATTAAAACCTATCTATATATACTTAAGCCTATCTATATTTAAGGATTTATAGCCGAAGCTAACCTAGCTTAAAAAGCTTCTATCTATATTTAGGGATTTATAGCTAAGGCTAACTTAGCTTAAAAAGCTCCTATTTATATCTAGGGATTTATAATTAAGGCTAACCTAGCTTAAAAAACTTCTATATATATTTAAGGATTTATAGTTAAGGCTAATCTAGCTTAAAAAACTCCTATCTATACTTATCTATACCTATCTATATCTATCTATATCTATCTATAAATATAAATACCTAGTAATTCCGGTAAAAGGTATATATCTATATATACCCCTATTAACTAAACTCTTTACTATATTAGAATATAAAATCTAATTTAAATTAGGTATAAGCTAATCGGGATTAATTAGGGTTAATTAATAATTATCTTTACTTAAAACACCCTTATATATAGCCGTATACTGGGCCTATTAGTTCTTAAGTATAATATAATAACTTATCTCCTATTAAATCTTAGCTAAAAGCTATATTAAGGTTTTATTAAGTATAAACTAAATCTAACTATTAATAAAAGGCCTTACTTAAAACTATATAGGGTTATATACCTATATTTAAGGCTAAATAGGTAAGCTAGTATTAGTTATATAGCTGCTAGGCGATATATAGCCTGGTATAGATCCTAGATAATAAGTAGGTTTAATATAACGAGAAATATTAGGATTAGTCCTAATACACTTTTAATTAAACCTATAAAAGGGCTAATTAAGCTTATAAAAGGGCTAATTAAGCTTATAAAAGGGCTAAAAAGTCTTATAGAAAGGCTAATCATACTTATAAAAGGGCTAATTATACTTATAAAAGGGCTAATTATGCTTATAGGAGGGCTAAAAAGTTTTATAAAAGGGCTAAGCAGATTTATACCGCTTAAGAGCTAGCTTCTTATTATTAAAGCTATTAAAATCGTTAATAAATAACTCGATATATTACGCCTTAGCTATATATTTAGCTCTACCGGTATTAATTATAGTTTTTCCTATTTTTATATATTAGTAAGCTATTATATAAGGCTGGATTAATATATACCTTATAAACTATAATCTTTAGCAGTTAATTTAAATTAGTAATTAATATAAGCACCTAAAAAGCAGCTATCTTTCTTATATATATAGTTATTAAAGGGCCTAATATATAAGGTAGCGCGGTAGATTTTATACTTAATAGGTTTAATATTATTACCCCTAGGCATTTTAATAAAAAGGTATCTGATAATAATAGAAAACTATTACTAGTATATAGGCTTAAATATATAGTTTATAATATTTCCTTTAATAATAATAGGCTTTATTTAAAATAAACGCTAAATCTCTTATAATTATATTAATACCTTAAAATATAATACTATATATAAGTATATATAGCTATATATACCATTTCTTCTTTAGCCTTTATAATAAGGCGGCTAATATTATTAAACTTAGCATTTAGGATAATATTAAAGTAATATAAGGTGGCTTTATATATATTTATATCCCTAGTAATTTATTTTAAGGCTTTAGGAAACGTATAACCTTTATAAAACTATAATATAGGCTATATAAACTTATTCTAGTAAGCTTAAAAGGCCTTCCGCTTTTTATAAATCTATTTAGATATATTCTTTACTTAATTAGCCTTATTAGGTTTAGTAAGGTTTTTAGATATAATTATCTCGCCCTCTTTATTAAAGCCCTTATTTATAGGGCCTTAGTTAAAATCCTTAAGGTTATAGCTATTATTAACGTCTATAATAGGCTAGTTATAAGTAATAAAAGATTAATTAATTATATTAGGATTTATTTAGTTTTAAATAAAGCCTAACAGGCCTAATTTAGCCTTTAGAAGATGCTATTTATTCTCGAATAATAAGGTAAAGCCGGTATTTATAAAAGTATAGGTTAAAAAGACCTATATAAGGCTATTAATAGGAGATTAATTAACGCTATTACCTTTTTAGCAGCTTTTCTTATTACTAAGCTTACTACTAGGTATACCGGGTATACCGGGTATACCGGGTATTATTAGGCTTATTTTATTTATATATCCTTATTAAAGCCTATATAGTATTAATAAGTAATATAAAGATTTATATAATAATTAAAACTTATAATTCCTTAAGGCCCGGATAAAGTAATAAAAAATATAGTATAAATTACTACTATTATTATAAAACCGATTTTAGCTAATTTTAATATAATAGCTATTAAAAAAGTTAATCTATATATACTTTTAGGGGTAATAAATTAAATAGGATAGGTAATATAAGCTATAAGGGGTATATATAGATAGTTAATTATATACCGTTTATAATATTATAGAAAGAAGGGAAGAAAGGGGCTTATAAGTTAACTGCTATAAGTTTTTTGCTAGTAATAGATAGGATAAAGGCTTATCTCTGCCCTTTAATTAGCTATATTAGATAAACTAGATTATATAGGCCTATAGGAAATAACGGCCGTAGCTTATTAATTAATTATATATTTTGCTCTTATTAGATATATAGGTATATAATTTTAATTGCGTAGGCCGGTATAGCTATAAGGTCTACAGGGGTTTCCGGATAGTAAGCCCTGTCGCGCACCATATATTTCCCCTATGCGGTGCTAGCAAAGGCGTCTTAAGTACCAATTTAGCGAATCATACATTAGTTTTTTAGACGGTGGAAACTTTAAGATCTTGGCTTGCTGTATGTGTGGAAATTGGGTGGAACCTGAACCAGTGCTCCGAACAGTACCACAGCTTCCGAGACGCGCGCATAACTGCTTATAGGCGCGGCAGCAGTCACATCCACCCGGTACAAGTGGGGTAAATACAGTATATAAGCCACATTATTAACTTTACACCTAAATATCTTAATACCCAGCTATTTATATCGATAAATAAAGCTATAGTTATATTTAAATTAATTAGAAATACCTATATATATATATTTTTTTAAGAAAAAATATATAGAATTAAAAGATATAATAATATTATTTAATATAAACCCTTTTAAGTAGTATCACTATAGTCCCCCTACTTACCCCTTAGCTAAAAGGGGGTTAAAGCTAAGGTTTACTAACTACCTACCTATTTTAGCTATAATTAACTCTAGATTATAGCTAAACCTTTAATCGCTTATAATCGCTTCTATTAAGCCTATTTACCTTTATACCCTTTATAATAATGCTACTATAAAATACTATAAAAATAATAAAAATCTAACTAATTAATTAAATATTTAATATTTTTATTATTAAAAATATCGGTTTTATACTTTTCTTTATTAAAATTAACCCTTTATATAATAAGCTAACTTTTTTATATAAGGCTAACTTATCTTAAAATCCGTTAGAAAACTTATATTTATATTTATACCCTTACTTATTATATAATATATAGGCCTATAATACCTTTAATAATAATAAGTAATTAATTTACTTAAAAATATTTATAATTTTCCGTTAAGCTTATAATTTCTTATTATTTTTATAATAATTATTAATCTAATAGCTAGAAAAGCTTTATTTAAATATATTTAAGCTAATATATTAATAATATATAGCTAACGCTATATCTTTTAAATAGCAATTTCCTTATAAATTATTATAAATAAAAAAACCCTTTTTACTATATATTTTATATTTACTTTATTATACTTATAGCTATACTTAAGCTTTTTAATATTATTTATAGCTAATAGCGGCTATACCCTTTTTATTCTTAAGCCGGTTAACTTTAAAGGTTTATTTAAAGATAATATTAAAAATCTTTAAAATAACTATTATAAATATAAGGTTTTTTTAAAAATAAAATATAAATTCTTATAGCGCTTTAGCTTAAATCCCGAATATATACCGGCCGGCCGGGTTAATAATATTTTTAATATATAAATCCTAGATAACTTATTACTTAAAAGAGCTAATAATTTAAATAAAAATATTATTAACCCTAATAATAATAAAGCTAATAAGTATTTCTATTAAAATAACTATTTAAAGCTATAATAAAACTATACCTATTTAAACCTTAATACTTATAATAAGGTTAGGCTAGCTATTAATATTAATATTAATATTAATACTAATAGTAACCTTAATAAAGCACCTTCTCCCTATAACTTATATATAAATAATGCTATTTAACGCTTATTATACCTTAAGCTAGATTAGCTAACTACTATTACTTTACCTTTATCTAAGCTAAATAAAGTTAATAAGGCTAAAGCTAAACTTAAAAATACTTATAAGCCCTAATTATATAGTTTTAATAATTAGCCCTTTAATAAGATATCGCTTATAAACTTTAATCCGAAAATATATTTTAATATTATTAATTTATAGAAAATTAATATTTTTCTTAAATTCTTTTCTTTACCTTTAATAAAAACCTTAGCTTAATATATTAATATATACTTTTATTTTATTTAAAACTTAAATATATAAAAAAAAGATTTATACTTTTAATAATAATATAATATTTATACCGTTAAGTTATATATCTTTTTAAATATTATTATTTATTTAAGCTTTTATTTTAAAAATTAAATTAATTAATTTTAGGCTAAATTATTATATTTCTATTTAACTTACCCCTTAAAGCGCTATATAGCCTATAACCGCTTCCGGCTATTATTCCGGTTTTTTTATATATAATACCTAATATTATAATAAAATATTAATCTATTTATAAGGGTTAATTACTTAATAATATAGATTTAAATTATTAGTTAATAACTATAATAGCCCGGTATATTATTTATAATTAATAAAGCTATTTATAAATTCTTTAGCTATAGCTAATATAAGCTATAATTCCTTTATAAGCCTATTAAGGTAAGCTTTAAAGTATTTTATTTAAGCTAATATAAATATATATTTAACTTTATCTTTATCGGTTAAGGCTTATATATTATTAATATATTTAATAAGCATTATTTAAGTTAGCTAAAATATATTATTAATATAGCGCTAATTTAATATTATATATAATAGCTTTATAAGGCTCTATTTAAGCTGCTATTAAGCTATTTATAATATTATTTATTTATTAATAATCTTTTTTTTATATAGCTTTTTATAAATTCCTTTTATAAAATTAATTTTATTATATTTAATATTATATAGATTAATTTAATAAATATTTCTACTTATTTTATCTATATTAAAAGAATATAAAATAATATATTATAAAGTAAAACTCTTTTAATATCTACCCTTAACTATAAATTTATAAGAATTATATAAAAGGATAATATTATAATTCTTCTTATTAATAATATTTTCTTTAGCTTTAAGGAACCTATAATTAAATAATAAAAGATAGCTTAAGCCTTTATTATAAAATAAAAGAAAATCTTTCTTTATATTACTTTTAATAATTAAATAAGGGTATTACTATTTATTTTACTAATTATTAATATATATAACTAATAAATAAATAATATAAATATTATTAACTATTATAAATTATTTAATTAAATTAATAAGCAGTAATTTTATTATAATTTAGCTTAAGCTATTATTTTTAACTTTCTATTTAATATTATTATTACTAATTATACCCTTTTTATTTATAAAACTAAATAAAAATCCTAACCCGTTAATAAAAAGCTATAATATATATAAAGTAACTTTAAAAAAGTATTATTTAAATAACTAATAATTAAATTTTATATTTAAGCTATATAATAATATAAGCTTATTATAAACTAAATTAAATAAAATAGCCCTTAAATACTTAAGCTAATTATAACTAATTCTATTATAAATTATATTTTATTATATTAAAAGTATTATAGATAAAATATATAAAATATATAATTTATAATTCCGATAGGTTAATAATTAGCTATATAACTATATATAATAAAACCGGAAAATAAAATAATATTATATTAAATATATTAATAATTAAAATAACCCTATATTATTTTATTTTAATAGAAATTATTTTATATTATAATATTTAGCTATTAATATTAATCTTAGCTTTATTTTTAATATAAACTTAAGTTTTTTATTTATAATTATTAATATAAAATTATATGTAATTACCGATAATTATAAAATATTAAATAAGTTTTAATAATAATTTAATTATATTTATCTTATATATATCCTTTAAACCCCTTTCTTTTTAATAGTTAAGCCTTTTTATTAATATTAATATAAATACTTAAAGCACCCTTTCTAAATATACCCCTTTAAGTAGTTTATAGCGAACTATTAAATCTAATATACCTCTTTAAACTTATAAATATTAAAAGGCTAAATAATTTTAATCCTTTATTACTTTATACCTATTTTTTATAAGGTTTTTTTTAAGGTATTCTTTTTTCTTTATCCTTTTATATCTTTTAGCCCTAATTAATAAAGAAATCTATTTTATTGTTTAGCTAATAGGGCCTTTATTAACCTATTTATTATTATTTATATTATTAATATATATTTTACTGTAATATTATCTTTTTATACTTTTTATTAAAGCTAGTAATTATAAATATTTATATATTATAACTTTATCTTAAAAGTAATAATTTCTATATTACTTAGTTTAATAGTTTAAATATTATTATATTTAATTTAAATAGTATTATTATCTAATTTTACCGAAAGTTTTTTAAAAAGCTTACTTATAAAAAGCGTTTCTTTTATAGCTTATATAAGTATTAAAAGCTTAGCTTTTATTATTAATATTATAACCGTATTTTATTTATTTACCCTTTAATTAATAAGGCCTTTAAATAGTTATATAATAAAAGCTTATAAGCTTTTTTAATTTAATAAGTTATTTATAAATAAAGTATTGCTTATAATTATTAAATTATCGAAATTTTTAAAGTATAAGGTTATTTATTTAATATTATTAAAATATAAAAAAACTTAATCGGTAATATTTTAATACTTTTCGCTTAAATTAGTTAAAAATTAAGTAAGTTATAATATAATAAACGCTATATTTAGTTAAATGGATATTATAATAAATAGTAAAGATTTAATCTTTTATTAATATTTTTATATTTCGGCTTATATAGCAGTATTTCTTTAAAGTAATAGCTTTTTAGCTATTATAAGGATTATATAGGAAATATTCTTTTTATTAATAAGTTTAATAATTTTCTTAATATATAAGATTTAAGCTAGCTAAATTTTTCTATTTAAATAATTTTATATAATCTTTATATTTAAAAACTATTATATTAGATTTTTTTTATTAATTTTATATTTTCTTTAAAATTATTAAATAAAATTATTAACTTTATTTTATTTATTCTTTTAATAAGTTATAATAATATTATTAATATAAAAGAATATAAGGATATTATTTTTAATATAGTAATAAGGTTTATATAGAATTTAAATATATTTATATTTAAAAAGCGTTTTATTTAGCTTTTTCTATTAAAAAAGTAGTAAAGTCTATAGCTTATATAATGCTTTATTAAGTATTAAAATTATTTTCTATTTTTTATATTTATAAGGTATTTTTATAAAGATATTTTAATTAATAAGAGTATAAATAAATATATTAATAATATTATATTAAATTAACTTTAATTTAAATTTATTTATAATAATAATTAATATATAAAATAATTTTTTATAAATATTATAATATAAGTTTTTTATATTTATTTATAAGTTTATTAATCTTTTTTAATTATAAATTTTATTTTATATTTTTAAAGAATATTATATTTATTAAATTTATAAATATATATCTATATATAGTTTAAGATTTACTTTTTTATTATATAGAATTTTTTTTTATTAATCTTTATTTAAAACTTTATATCTTTATAGCTTTATAAATAGTTAGCTTTTATTTATTTAAATAATACTTTAAAAGGGTAGTTTTTAAGATTTATATATTATTTTAATAGCTTTAAAAGATTATTTTTATATATCTTTACCTTTTAATATAAATATTTTTTAATTTAGGCTTTATTAAAAACTTTTCCTTTTAATTTTACTATTAATATAGCTTTTATCCTTATAAGGAAGGCTATTTATTAAATAATAATCTTTTAAACCCCTTTAATAAATAATATTTCTTTATTTATTTTTATTTATATTATATAAGCTAGGAAAGTAAATAGCGGTAATTATAAAGGTATAGGTAATAAAGTAAATTTTATTTTTATATAAGTGCTATTTTATCGGTTTATTTTAAAGTATTTTTCTTTTTTTTTATATTTTCCTTTAAAATATTATTAGTATTACTTATTTTTTAATTTCTTATAAAGCGTTTTTATTTTTTTATATTAAATAGGGTTTTATTTTCTTAATTATTTATTTTTTTTAAAAAATCTTTTTTCTTTAATTTAAATATTTTATCTTTATTTAAAAAAGTATATTTTCTTATTTCTTTTATTAAATAATTAATATTTATAATTAAAAGTTTATTTTTAAACCTTTTTTAATTTTTATTAAATACTTAATATTTATTAAAGATAATATCTTTTATATTAATTACTTTTCTAATAGCTAAAATTTAAATCCGGTAAATATTTAATAATTAATATTTAATAAGATATTTAATTTATATATATAGCTTTAAATATTAATATCTTTCTTTTTTAAGCTATATATTTATTATTATTATATAGGCTTTATAGCTAAATATTTAAAAATAAATTTAATTTAATTTTAAATTTAGTTTTAAAATTTTTAGCTATTTTATAATTATAATATAAAATTTAAA